>VTPC01001663.1:0-10624 GCA_011009095.1 Ignelater luminosus
TAATAAATACCAATTTATAGAAACTAAACTACATGCAAAACTTTGTGTAACTGTTACAAAATGCAAAGTCTGATTTATTTATATTCAGGTATTGCCCCAAATACTAGTTAGTGCTATCGTATGAAGGTTTAAAATAAATTGAAATTTACGTCATAAAAGTGTTAAATTCAGAAATATACGTCGCATAAATTTGTATTAAAATTTAAATTCTATTAAAATTCTATTATCGACATAACAATAAATTTGAAGTCCTGAAATATATGTAGTATGGAAACATTCAATGCTTTAAGTACGTGGTAATAAACGACCACTTAACGCTCTAATTACAACATACAAAGTGATGTCCTTAATATGCTGCAATAATGCGCCAATGATTAATTGAATAATTTATATTTCAATTATTTTTAACGTCTAGTTGAAAATTTAAATATATATCTATTTAATAACAAGTTTTACTTCTGAAAAGCTATTTAACTGCGGTAAACACCGACTCCTGAATTTGACATACTTGAGGAAATCTAATTTAACTTTGTCTAACATTTACTTAGACATAAACCAGTTCTAATTTGGTAATCTAGGAACGTATGCGTTTGTTTGACTTACATTATGATAGCTGCACCTTCTTTTATGTAAGTAAACATACACAAAATAATTTGACGTTACAAAACCACCTGATAAGAAAAAACTACCTCTAGAGCTTGTTCCTCTCTGTGTTTTAAAATATGAATAAGCCGTTCTGGCCGCATGGTAATTTTACGAACAGACAGGTTTATTTACTAAAGTTACTTCTTGCAACGACCTTTTGTGGTGCTAAATTACACAGTTTCGTAGCTATTCCAGACTTTTGTAACTTATCCGGCCACGTGTTTGGAAAACTAGAAAAACGAAACTTAGAAAATAATTTAAGGTGTTCGTGTTGTAACTGTAAATATTTATAATTTAAAGCTTTGTTAGTATTGTTTTACAAAGTCATGGCAATTTTAGATATTTACTTTGAAACGGTACCTGGGTAACTAGAATTCATCAAAATACAATTTGGTAGACTACCCAATGCTTTAGAAAATGCCGTTAAACTAGATCCAATTCAAGAAGAAAAAGAATTCCATTTGAATTGTTTATCAAGAGAGTTCAGCTAAAAAATCTTTGTAATTTCTACGTAGATGAATGCAAACTCACTTGCTTCTATTTGGTTACTTTGCTTTCGTTTTATGGGATTAATTCAACATGCATAGTGTGTTTTTGGATTGATCTGTTACACTTCATTCTTTTAAATACAAAGAACGGTGTAAGCTTATCGTAAACAAACAATAGATTTCGTTAGACCAATACCGTAAACAAACAGACAGACCGATCGCCAAAGGCTAACAATAATCCACAGATTCAATTTAGGTGTTGCTATGGCTGAAAGGTACTGTTTACATTTATACTGTATGATCAAATAAAAATAATTAAATACGCAATAAAATTAACTTTTAAGTCTACACAAATAGGAAACAAATAAATCTTTATTGACACTTGACAGTCTTACAGTTTAGTTTATTTGTTTACCATTTATAACAATATAAAGGTTAATTCATGGCTTACTGAATTTATTTATTTTTGGATATCCCCACCAAAGGAAGAAGTCTAGAAAGAAGGAACTACAGGTATTACAAGCAAGTCTTCATAATTTCTCAAAGTAGAAACTAAAATAATAATAAACTCATTGTAATTTTATCTTCGATTAGAATGTGACTATTTTAATTAAACACAAACAGTAGTTTTGGATTACCAAATTTCCATTTTTAGAGTTAGCTCATCAGTAGACATACTTTTCTATATGTCGGTTATACGAAACATAATTTTAAACAAATTGAAATACGATATAAAAATGTTTAGTTTTCATTCCATTTTACCGTGAACATTATTGGTGTTTTGTTTTAACCTTTGTGTAAATCAATTCCATCTCTCTTGAGTAGTTTAAACGTTAAAGTTTTAGTTTTTACGTTGTTGTTAAAACTAACTTGCCAGATATAAATTCAACATCTGCTGCACGAATAAAACTTCTTATTTATACCCACGTAAAAGAAAATCTCCTAGGGAATCTTTATCTTGTAAAGTCTTTTTTTGGTAATTTATTCCTTTTCTTACTATTTTCTTAAGATTGCTGTTTCTACTTTAATAATATCTTAAAAGGTTGTTCAATTATCAAAGATTTATAAAAGCCTTACTTACATAAGTAATGTGGAAATTATTACATTTGTGAAGCATTAATTAAGTAATTAAATTCTCTAGATATGCACTGAATATGCAAAGTTTTTTTTCAAACCAAGAAAACAAAAAACTGTGTTGTATGTATAGAAACATATTCATTTGTTCTCCAGAGCACACGTGCAATTAATTATCATTTGAGTAGTGATATAATTAATTGAAAGATAAAAAGATTCGCACAATCGCACCGGAGATATTGCTAATGGTAGCAGATCTTAGACCTTTAAACTGAAACTCAGACTAGAAACTGAAATGGTAGTAGACTGTAAAGCATAAGAAACTTATACTTTATAATAACACTATCCGCGTCTCCGCTTCTCAGTAGGTACATTGGGGTTTTAGCAAATGCCAAAAGAAAATTCATTTTCACACTACTACAGATCTTAAGTGATTTTAGTCTCTTCAAAAAGCTACTAGTGATTGAATAATATTATTACAAACTGAAGATTTAATTCATTCTCTTAAGTGAATAGTTCATAAGTCTAAATGCGACTTTCGAACAGAAATTTCCCATACACATGTAGAACTGCAATGCATAACCAAACAAGGATTATCTAAAAGATCCATAGTCATCCTTGATGTGAGAACAGTCAGAGCCGGTGGATGACTAAATAATATTAAAAACAATGATTTCTGAGTTTTGATCTGTTTTGATTAGTCAAACATTACTTATGGAGTCGTGTCACACATCAAAAGTTAGATCTTGCAAAACTCTTGACAGGTTCACTAAAACCCATATTTATGACCTTTTGCTACCAGCAAACAAGTTTAGTAGAACAATAACTTACTAAAATTACGAGAAAACCGCACAAATGATCAACGAAGTGCCAAATCGATTGTTCGGGTTTAAAATACATTTTGATTTGCCAAGTTTTTTTGCAATTGAACTTATCTGCTTCCCTCTTCTAGTTACCGTGAGGCGGCGAAGGTTGGTTGGTGGATTGATTTAGCGTTGTAGAATCTTTTCCATTCCTATTTTGAGCTTTAATTTCGGTATCTACCCATGTACATCCTCTTCTACTTAGGATTTATCATATTTCCGAATTCAAACTTTTCTCTGGTTTTCTACATCGTGTTTTCCCGTGCCTCATTTGCTAACTTTCCGTTTTCCCTTCTTACTAGATGTCTAAATCCATTTAATTGCTTCTTTTTTGAAGAATTTTTCTATAAATATCATATTTAACATTCTTTTTATCTCCTTATGTTAAATGTTTGCTTTCTAGAGGTTCTTGAAGTTCATCTTTGCTTCTTGGTACTAAAATTAGATCGTCTGCATACATTAGTTCCTTAATAGTAATGGGTTTAAAATTCCTGACCCCTACTCTAATACTATTCTTGCTATGTCATCCATAATTGTAATGAACTGTATCAAGCTTAAATCTCACCTTACGTGACCCATTTCTGGACGATGAATTTATTTGTTACTTTGTTCTGATTACATTTGGTATAGTTGTGTAGTAGCCTTTCACTGATTCCAGCAGATTTTTGAGCACTCCTCGTTTTGAGATTTTCCCATATCAGATTTCTAGGTATAGTGTCAAAAGCCTTTTCTAGATCATTAGTACATGAATAAATTTTTTCGTACATCTAACGTAGTATAAATATCTTCTTCCAAGCTTCCTGATCTGAACCCTTCCTGGCTTTCTTGAAATGTTGATTCTAATACGTTTAGAGTTCTATAACTCGTTCGTAGTAATTCCTACTGTGCTAAGGAGTAACACGATAATTGTAGCACTATATTCTTTCACCTTTTTTATACATAGGAATAATTACTGATAACGTCAATCTTCTGTTATCTTTTTTTTTCTCCGCACCATATTAAGTAATCGTAACTGCAGCGTTCCTTAGCAAGGCAAGTATCTGTTTGATCCGTTTTATTTCCTCATATCTCATGTTGCCGTTGGTTTCTTCTAATTCTACTTCTGTCACTATTTAATTTGGATTTGTCGCCTTGAGTATTTTTATGTTCAAATAGTTCGGTGGAGTATTCCAGTTACCGTAGTTTGATTTTGTCTTCTGCTGGTAGTATATTTACTTTTTTATTTTCAGTGATCTGTAGCTTATTTTTACTTTTAAGTGTCGCTATAGCTTCTTCGAATTTTCTTGTCCTTGTTCTTTCATTTTATTACCACATTCTTTCTGGGCACTTTTCTTTGTTGTTTTTATCAGTTCTTTTACCACTGTTCTGTTGTTCTTATATATTTCGTAATCACTTTTGGGTTTTATACAGAGATATTTCTTCCAGCTGTTTTTTGATGCTATTGTGTTATTTTAAAAACTAGACCTTCTTGTATTTATATAACTATTTTTAATAAATGGAATTTGAAAGTAATATTTCATTAAATAATTTCGTTTTGTTGCGTTTATTGCAATAATATCTTGGTATTTTATACAGTGTGTATCAAAAAGATCTCACATAAAGTATACAGGAATTCTCTCTTATAAATCAAAGACGTAAATTAGAATTTTCCTTCGACGTCTAGTCTTTCAGGAAACTATTGTTAAGATTAATTTTAAAAATAGAGGTATCATACCATCAAGACTACAAAGACGTTGTGTTTCTAGTTAATATTTTGCGGTTTGGATTAAAATTTAAAGTTATACGGATTCGAATCAATCTTGATGTCATTCATAACATACATATTAGACAGAAAGACAGAAAATAAGAAAAATAAATACCTAACTAACCCAAAAGTAAAATTTGCATTTTTCGGCTTTTGTCGCAAAAAGTGGGCTTTCCCTGCTCAAAAATTTATTTTTTGTATGGGTCTTGAATACGTGGAAATCACTGGAGAATCTAACAGCGCATTTTCTTGTGGAACCCCATTTCTAAATAATTACCTAAATATCTTATTGTATTTAGAAATTTTTTACTTAATTTTCTATTGAAATTGTTTTTTAGGATTGCAAGACGCAGATGATTTATTGCTTACAGTGGGTGAGGATGTCTGGTTCTATTTTGAAAAATATTTTTTCTTGTTGACCAGATAGATAAGTGTGAGCGTTTTGTTTTTCAATCCGAATAGTTCGCGCATATGCGATTTTAAACAGATGTATCTCTTATTAAATACCCACTACCGTGTTGATCTTGCCAGTCTTTTCAGTCTCAAAAAATTCTTCTGTTTGATTTGATTTTGGGGTCAGCGGTATTGTAATGTTCATTTAAGAGTGCGTGGGTCGTTTTCCGTTTTAGAAGAGATCCTATTTACTGCTTCATATCGTCTCTTTTACTGTGGATACCGTGGGAATTTGCTACTGAGAATAGATTCTCTAGTGTAGTTATTACTGATTAATTTAGCCGTAACAGATTCTAATCAGTTAATTATCTGGATAACCAGTAAGCTACTTTCTTCCGTTGATCAATTATTGATCAAATCTCACTTAGGAAATTCGAGTCAAAGATTATCTTATTTTATCGTTAACACGCCACATCAATCTATCTGGAGTCTTAAAATATTTATTCATGAATTTGGTTTATAAACCATAGGAAATTATTGTTTATATAGCTGTTGTAGAGCTCAAAAAATTTTAACACTAACTCTGGAGGTGGTATGCTGACGGAATTATTTATTCAATTAAATTTAGTGCTAGAGTAGCGTTGCATTCGTCTAGGTCTAGCAGCCGACGAGCATGTTGTAACGTAATAAAGGGTTCATTAAATCGGCAAGCAGATAGGGCTCAAGGTTGAGAAATTCCACCAGAATTCCCCGCAGATCCAATTCTCAAACGACAGGTTAATTAATGCTGCCTCCAGAAAGCTAATTAGTGATTCCTCCAAAAGGATAATTAATGCCTCCTCCGTAAAAAAGGCTAATGGGACAAAAAACCGAATGATGCATCAGAAAGGGTACAACAATAAAAAATTATCCTTACCCTAAGATTTAGGCTTTTTAAACACTAAAACTCGCGTCAAAGATGGCTACTGCGAGAACACAGCACAAAACCTCTGCAATTCCTCTGTACTCGAGAACGTCGTTGTTCGTTCAAGCAACTTTCTCCCTCCAGACCAGACAATCGGATTCACAAATATATTGGAAATAGGAAAAATTATACCCAGCGTCTCACTGTCAGCAAGTTAGATTTAGGAAGAAAGAAATATTCAACTTGAATTTGATTAATAAAGGAATAAGACTAAAGAAAATTATAAATCAGCGTCTCAAGGGTAGTTAACCACAATTTTGTAACAGGAATTGATGAAATGACTGTTACAGTGTTTACAGCAGGGTTTTCCAGGATATGTTGGCAGTCTCAACAGATAGTTAGTTTTAGCATAAGTTACTTTAAGTTCAGGAGATACATAAATTAATTTGTTTATAAGTTACCTTAAACCATTAGATTTGACTGTTCGTCGGTTGTGTAGCACGATTCCCCAGTGAATGCTGCAGTTACTATTTTGTGTAACAAACTACTTTATTATTTCATTTTCACTAGATGTGTTAACCTATATTTTTGCGTTTGATGGTTGTGTTTGAAGCAATTACAGGTACACCCAACGGTGGTTAATCGTGGTGGCCCCGCTCAACCGAAACCGCTGTACAAACTTCTTGTTCTCAATTGCTTCATCATACCTAATACAGTAGAACCTCGTTAAGTCGGCCCCCTTTAACTTGAATCTTCGGGTAACCCGGAACGTATAAAAGAGAACGACGCTAAACTGAAGTAGTGGAAGCTTACGAGCTTCTTTGTTAGTAAGTAAACTCTGCTGTACATATGTGTTTGTTGTGTCTTGTATTGTTTTTTCCACATTCTCCGTTTAACTCGGATTTTCGTTATGTCGAATCGGTTCTAGTCCCAGTTATTCCGACTTAACTATTGTACTAAAAGACGTTTTAATGTTCCGTGTGTAGCTCTTAAGTTCACCTTATTAGGTTTATAGTCATTGACTCACGTTGATTTTGACTTTTTCCCTGTGAGCTGATATACAGCCTTATCATCAAACTCACCAGTCTCCAACTCCAAGTGGCATATTAGTTACATATTTTGATATATGGGCCACTAAATTTCGTTTTTTCAGCAACTTTCCGACTCTTGATTTCTGTGCATGACCAGGCTATTTTTCACTTTTGTTTGTATGTTTTGATATTCCACACAGTACTTTGGTTGCTACTTTCAGTATCGTTTCTTTAAACTTTTTTCACAGATTTACAATAAATCTGTTTCTGTAGCAGTATTTGTTTTATGCACAGTTGATAATAGATGGTCCTGATACACTTCTGTGTATAATACCTTTTCTGAGGAGCAAAGTTTTAATCAGTTTTTTTCTTGTACATATTGTTATCTGAAATGCACTTTTGAAACTTTGAAGCTGTATTATTCTCGAGGTTTTGATCAGCTCTAGTAATTAAGTGAAAAACCTTTAAAAGCCATTCATAGCAAGTTTGTAGATGCTACATAAGCCGAACAAATAGAGCGATTTACTGTTGTACCTTTGATAGCTTTATCAGATTCCAGTTTTCTCCATAAGGTGTTACCAAATGTTTTAAATAAAGTTTTTAGAATCTACACTGTTTAGCTATTAATAGAAAGTTTTAATATTGTGCTACTAAATCAGTTTCGGAATTAGTAGTGAAATCTTGAATACCTTTCTATTGATTGTGTTTAAAATATTAGCAATTTAATAAAGGTCTAAAATTTCCTGATTTTATCATAGTAAGCTTTTCGTGAGATTGCCAAGTCGATAGTCCTTTTGTCAAGTTTTTCTCCAATACCATTTAGACTATTGTTAGTACGAGAATAAGCTTTTGAAGCTTCAACACATCATTCTATTGCACAGCGCTGAACAGAATATTCGTCACAGATTTCCATGTTAGGTAAATACACAGCACTCTGAACTGTTTCTGCATACCATAAAAGTTATTATTATATTTATATTGCATTATACACTTCCTTTCTTTTAAGATAGGATAGGATAGGATTTTCTAGTCTAGAAATACTGTAATCTTAATTATCAACTTGTATCTTTTTTTGTTTTGTACAGAAAAAACAATTCAGAATTGGCCTCTTATTACAGAATGTAAAACTTTTAAAAAGTAGAATTCCATGAGTTGTCTTAAATAAGACGGACTCTATAAACAACATTAACTAATTTAAAGTGTGCGTGATGCACATTAGCTAAAAGAAATCAATCGATACGTAATTAATCTATTTTATACATACAAAGACAGTAAGTTTAATTGATTTTATCAAAATAATGGACAATAATTCATTGCTTTGTGAAATACAATATAGGCAATAAACACATTCTGTGTTATAAATATTAAAGTTCAGCCAGCAATTCATTACCATGACAATCTCTGAATTTATATTTCGAAAACAATGATTCATTTTTTACCTTATAAAACAAAATGCGAGGAATGTGAGTTGAAACACCAATACGAATAAAAAAAAGAAAATGGCGAGATTGATATATATTTATTTTTACAACTACCTTTGGCATTGTTGAAAATATATGCCATTCACGTTTCGTTTGTAATATTCATACCTAACTCTATACATAACCCATTTGTAACGAGATTTCAATCCGCTACACATGATATGTTGTTCGATGATCTGTTTAGTTGTTGTTTATTTTTGCCGACAGCTTTTGCGAAATATAACATTTTACAAAAGATAACAAGATTGTTATCACAACGAAATGAAATGAAAACTGTATCATGTAACTAAACGAAGCGCTAATATAAAAAACGGATTTTCTTATTTGTCTAAAATCTAGGTTATTGCAATAACCTCAAGACATACAGTAAGGTTAAGCAAATTCAACACAATACACTTAATACACACTATGAGCAAGAGCAAGTAACTAACCTCAATCAGTCAAAGTCCTGAATGTTTAAGCAAACCGGTAATGGAATAGCGATGTAATGCGATACGGAACGCACAATGCATGTACCGATTATTAATGGTGTCAGTTCCGATCTGACCGAATATTGCCCACGAAAACGTGAATCTGCAGAGGTACTTATAATAAAAGCCTCTTATTGTAAACGGAAGGTCAATATCTCCAATCAATTAAAATTTTCTCTGAGAATCCATCAATTTATGCTCGTTACGTGCAGAGATATCTTACCCTAAAATTTACAATTCTTTTAATGATGACAAAACAGATGGCTGTGAATGTTTCTAATTGTAATAAGTGAATTCATAAAAAAACTTGAAGCAAATGATTATATCCATAAGCTCTTCAATTAATTTCAAATTCATCCAAGCGATTACTAATGAGTAATGAAAGAATGCTACAGACATGATTTATCTTCCTAAACAATTAACAAATAGGAATGTCAAATCTTACTCATCATTCACGGTGAGAAATCTTATTTGTGCTAAACATTTCCGAGTACCTCTAAATTACCTTTGTCACAATGGTTTATAACGCCTGAAACCGCAATAATTTTTTACTTCAAATATAATTATTGCTTCTGTTTGGTTTACCACGGCTGTCTTCTGTATGACACATTACCATTATACGAAACTTGTGTAGTCCTGAAACTAACACACAACTTCGCTCAGTTAACAAGAGTTAAATTAGGGCGACGTAACTTGTTGTATACGGTTCGCAATGTTAATAAGTTTAGTTACTAGTTAGCGAGATGATAATCGTGATTAAACTATAATTTCCAAAGTACACATCGAACTAACGTTAAACCTCAAGAACTCCGATTATCACAGACAGTAAAATCCACGTGAAATTAAGCTTGATAATAATATTAGAATTTTAAGCTTCTGATGATAAAATCTAACAAAAAAGTTATTTATTACGTTAATTATGTATAGTATTATTGTTTGCCATTGTAATGCAAAATACGAAAAACATTAACATCAATTTACAATTTCTATCAGATTCAGTCATTAAGATCCTCGAAACGATAGCTTTCTAGAGCGTGGATGAATACGAAGACGAAATTTATAAACTAAACGACATAACGACTCAAAGGCACATTATTCCGAAGGCGTATTAACTCTACAGACGAAACAACACATAATTAAAGAAAAACAGAACGGCGTTATTGAATTTTAGTGAAGAGGACTAAGAAGGGTCACGTACTCTTCTCTCTGCCATTGTCTCCGAAAACAAAGAACCTTTAGGTCTAAAAAACTGTTAACATCAAATCAAGAAGGAACATCCAATCTAAACAACTTGATATCAAAGGTTGTTTGAAGTTTATTTATACGAGGAAAAAAGGAGGAAAAGAAAATGTTTTCTTTGGGAATTTTAATTTTTACTCAGATAAACGTTGAATGCTAGAATGTCTGAACAGATATGTTTTACTTACAAGATTAAAAAAGGTCAATGAGAAAAATGCTTAATTAAGTGGGAAATTTATAAGGATTCTTGCTGCTGACATCTGTATTGAATTTTTAATTGGAAACTTCATTT
>VTPC01001663.1:20768-33387 GCA_011009095.1 Ignelater luminosus
AGAAGTGTGTAGAGTTACAAGGAGACTATGTTGAAAAATAAAAAAAAATTTTCAGAAAAAATGTCTTGTATCTTTGTTAGGTCGGAAACTTTTTAAACCACCCTCGTATTGTCTACAGTGATTCTTAGAGTTAAGAAAAAATGAAGATCAACGTAAGCTGCACCACAAGAAACTTTCAACTGCAACCACGCTACGCAAGACTGCTCAATGTGATCAGTATCTCATCGATCAACGTCATGGGCCATTTCTCAACTTTGTTGATGTTGTACTTCTAACGCATAATGTTTTTCTTCCTAACTTAAACGCAAATGAAATATCGATGGAGCGTATAAAGTTTGATAGGAGTATGAGTATAAGTAGGTTAAGATGACAGTTGATTTCCAGTTCAAAATCTATAACAGAAGAAAATAATTTACTACATATTTACTAGGGAAGAAGAAGGTAGAGAGTTGGATGTATGTCTTTTGAATTTAGAATGTAAAAATATTTGGGCATGCAGTTGAAAATTAAAAATATTTGGCGTTGAAGTTAGTAGAGTGCATTAGTTGTTCTCTAGCTTGATAGAAGGGAGTAAGCTTAAGCAAAAAAGATTGCAAGCGAATGTTTCAGTTTCTTTTGAAGTTTATCCGGAGAGGACCTGAAAGAGTTTTCAGAATATCCAGAATTCAAGATTCAGTCAAAGCATAGAAAAGAAGCTTTGGATTTTTTCGAACACAGTGTTTATTAGTGATAACTCAGGCTTATTTGCAATTTATTAAAGTAAATAACGAAGAAACATTCTGATTCATTTAGCAATAGCAGTGAGAAACTTGGAAATCTGGTGGACAACATCAAGTGGACACATATGAAGTACTTAATGTGAAAAAAAAAGATATTTAGTATAGTCATAGTCTTTAAACGTCTAGGAATACTAATACTTTCTACCAATTATTTATGATTTTGCCGTATTGTTTTGAGGTTTCTGTTTTTAGTTGTTGAAAGTTTTTCATCTAAGGTAGACTACAAATCTTCAATTAGATGAAGATCACAATTTTCAGAAGACTATCCTAGTCAACAGGTTTCACTTTTGCTAAGAAATTTCAGTTTCCCCCACCTTATGTTACAGATCATCCTCCCGTTACAACAAAGTTTTGTGCCGAACTTCTACAGCATCAATGCATTCTTACCATGATTCAATAGGTTCACCACACTTCACTTGCTTCTTTCTTCCCTTTTCCTCCTTTATTTTTGTCTTAAATAATCTAAAAACGTTCTCACCGCACCAAATAATTTTGTAGAAAGTTCCCAACTTATGAAAATATTTTTTTGAAAAACTTTTAATTTTATTTACATTGCTTATTAACAACTTCTTCTATGTATACAACTTTTTAAAACTTGTCTCTTGCAATCTTCGGGATATATTCAAAAATACTCAAATTTACTCTTTCTATGGTTTCCCAGCAAAATTCTATTTTACCAGCCTTCTCATGAAATTGTCTATTGCATTCTACTTCATAAATTAATAACGGTACTGTATTTTAGTTATTCTATTCCAAATGTTCCTACAGCATTTTATGTTATACTGTTTTTTAAACTGTTTGTTTTCAGTCGTTCAGTTTCAGAATTTACCCACAAATCTTTTTCTGTGCTAATGATGCTAATTGTTTCAGTTCATTAATAAGAGTTGTCTAGATAACGTTTAGTAATTGGGGATTTCTAGCAGCATAATACTAGATCAAACGTTTATATTATTTCTTTTGTTGATCCGTATCAAGTGTTCACTTAATTTTGTCACTACAAAATACTGACTATTGTATATCACTGCGTAACTATACAGCGTTCACGATGTTTCTGTGTCGTATATGGCTGTGGAAGAAGGTTTGAGTATTGTAAATCAGGCTGTTTATCTATTACCTCGGGTTGTAAAACCTTATCGACGCTTAATGTGCTTTAAGGTTATGATTTTATGACAGTTTAACCTCACCCTGTTGCTTTTTTTGTAACTGTAAATACAAGGAAAACTTGATTTCTTTTTAACAAAACAAAACAAATCGGTACTAAACGTTTTTGAACGTGCAACAGCACCAAATGCAGCCGCAGGTACGACAATTTTCAAAAAAAAGAAAACACTTCCAATCTAACAGAATGAAAGCACGGCCTTTTACGACCGAAAAACATTGTGAACAGAGTATGCTAAAAATTCACGGCTGACTTGAAGAATGAGGAAGTACGTGGCTGCCTTTTATAAAGAATATTTATCTCCTAAATATTTGCAATGAATTTATAGATAAACTACCTTCAAGAACAAATATAGAGGTGCCCACTCAATCTTGTCCCTGACTGTACGCGTTTATCTGGAATGTTGCAATACTGTTACTACTCTTGGCACGTTTTCAGTAGGATCGCTAAGGGCTTAGCAGCCCATGTACAAAATTTTTATAAGTGCGCTCTAGTTACTAAAAGACAAAACTCTTTTGTGGGCGGTCGTCGGGAGGAGGTTACCCTCCAAACCAAGCATAGAGATGTTCCTCGGTATTTAAACCAAAAATCAAATAAAGCTAAACCCCTGTAGACGGTTACCACAAAGTTTGGTTGCCCGCTAGCTCCGCCCACCATGGCACACCTATAATAACGCCTCTGCATCTTGGGCAGAATCTTACTTAACAGCTTCTGTAATATCTCTAGAAGTAGTATTAAACTAAATGAAGTAGGCCAAACAACAAACCTGATTTCGCGCTCCCATTCGTTTTCTAGGTTTGGTACTGTGCCTCTGGCTGACTGGCTTGGTTAGCCCTTTAAAAGGCGAAAAGAATACAACCAAGGCATGTGCTTTATAATAAGTGTAATAAGTATAAAGAAACCAAAATATTCTTTGACATCTTTGCTCAAAGACTCAAAACTGATAATGACAAAGTAATCATCAACGAAGGAGTGAATTAAGATCTTGTAGGCAAATTAAAAGATTTCAAGAGCGTGGTGTCTAGGTTTCTTTGAGATTCCTGAAGGAAGTATTAAAGAAATTGTATATGACCAGAGCCGGTTTTAGAACCTAGTGTGTTCTGCGGCAAACTTATACTTTTGTGCCTTTGAAGTGATTCTTCAGCCCCCATAACGGTACGTTCCATTAGTTTAACATTTGAAACTGCTGCTATGTATGATGCTTACTCTGTGAAACCTATGTAAACTAGTTATGAGTATTGATATGCTATCCAAAAAATTTTCAATCTCTTCTGATATGTCAAAAAGCACCTCCAAGTTCAATTAAATTATAATAGAAGCCTTGCTCTTTAGAGGTAAGCATTTTCAATTTGACCAAATTATGAAAAGTCCTGTTTCCCATCCTGTGATAAAATCACCTTTTTTATCTTTTTCTTTGTTGTTGTTTAATCTAAAAGGGCCTTGTTCAGTTGGAGTATGACGCTATATAATAATTGAAAGCTTTTCTGTGTATTTAATTCTACAAAAATAATTCTTTCCGATCTATGTCTCCTATACACACTACACAATACTATACCTTTTATTTACTTTTCTTTTCCTACCTCCATTTTTTAAGAATTGACCATTGACCAGCTGTAACATAATATCGTGTTCTGTCATTTCCTTTTGCCATATTCGATTATTTCTTACGTTCGGTTTTATTATTTTTAGTTCAATGATTTTCGGTAAATTCCTTTTTATTTCTTAATCTTTCTTTTCCTTTAATTACTTTACTTTTAATTAAGAATTCCTAGGTTGTTGAAGTTACAACATTTTAATGCAATTTTCGCATTTTTTGTGCTCATTTCTACTTTTATTAACCTGCATGGGGAACTATTGAGATTTACGCATTCGCTTTTTGGCTTATTTTAAGGTTTTGGAGTGTATGACATGGCTACTGGAATTAAATGGAGAAGAAGAAATAGTTAGCATTTTTTGTGCAAGAAACTCTAACCTATTATTATTCTTCTACCTATTGCTTTCATAATGAAATATTTTACTTAACTCATTTGCTGGATATTAATTAAGTTTGCCAAATCCAAGCAGATCTGTTGAGGTTTGGTTATTCATCAGTGATACTAATTGATAAGTTTTATGAATAAACAGCAAAGACAATAAATTTGTTTTTTGTCTATCTTTGCTCATGATTGCTTTTATTTATTTTGTTATTGTAGAAACTTCTTTGCAATAGTTTCAATAAATTTACTTTTTCTTCATTAATATACAACCTCCTAACTTACGTCCCAGAGTTGCCGATTTTAGTTATGGGCACTAACCTATTTAAAAACTTCCTTATTCCTCATTATTATTCCTTTTCGATCTTTTTCTTGGTCTAACATATTTCAGTAGACTTTGCTTTAACGGTTTTTATTTCAATCTGTTTTGAAATCACCTTTTACCTCAAACGTGGCAAAACTGTCTTTTTCCCATCAGTTTTATACCTTAATCTCTCTGTTTGATACTATTTTAATTTTTTACTAAAATAATTGGCCTTCACTGTTGTTTACTTTTTATACTTTAATTAAAATAAGTAATTGCTGAGACTTATTCCGTGCAAATTAAACTATTATCACATTGCTGCTATCGGTTATCAGTTTTATCATCATGTCCGCTGTTAATTATCAATTACTCACGTCAGATAACCTTAATGTATTTTTAGGTTGTGAATCTCTTTTGTTTCACGGTCTGTGGCTAATAAGGTAATTAAATTGAAACTAAGAATAAGAATAGAAAAGCCAACTGTTTTAAAAACACAAAAATTAGATTTAGTACGAGAAAACCGTAGTAGGTACATAATATTTTGTAGACAAGAAACAAATTTAGAATCTGTAGTCTACATCTGTTTCTAATAAGACAAATTGAAGTTCATACATCGTTTTAATTACATTACAAAGTACCGTTGCAGTATTGTTACAAGAAGGTAGTTATATTCCTGATTATAGTGCGGAAGATAAAAGTGATTTAGCTAGGTATCTTCATTTCCTTCTGCACTTGCATCATATTCGCATAATTAGATGCATTCTCGTTTCCGCTGCTTACTTGAGTAGGGCAAATTAATAAAATAATAAGTTAACCATTCGACTAATTTCCTGTACATATAATTCTAATAACTTTATTATTCTTTTGTAACAAAAACATGCTTTGTTACTTAATGTATAAAAGAATAAATTTATTGTGGTGTTAACGGTTGGTTGATAAGAATAGAAAACAATTAACCTAAAATAAAGTCTACTTGCAAAATAAAAATAAAAGAAAACTTAGCCTTCCCAAGTGTAATTTACAACGGAGACGGGTTTGAATATGAATGCAACTTGATATAAATCTCCAAGCAGATAATAAAAGTGTCATTTTGTCTTTTTGGACATTCTCTTGACATGCACTGAATAATATATTATGTTATATCCAATGTTTATTTACACTATAATGAAATTGCAGTCAAAAAAATGATGAAAGTTTATGAAAAATACAATCCCGAATTGAAAAGCCACATCGTAAATGAAAAAAAGTTTAATAAAACGCTAACGTTGCGGGAAAACGTTCCGCTATTCAAGTGGGTGCTTATAAAACATTTTATATTATTGCAAAGCAGGGAAATAGGCAGATCAAAACAACAGAAATGCGATAAATCTAGGAAATTGTTTTCGGATACACAACCAAAATTATTTTTATTTTGTTTTTTGTAAAACAGTAGGAAAAAGTTTAGCAGCAAAAATTTCTATGTTGGCGTTATTTTTTGAAAAGAAAAAAAAACAATTTCCGTATACAAAAATGACGGTTATGCCAAAAGGGCTCTTTAGGATTTTTTATACCAAGTAGAAGAATAAAATCCTGCAAGATTCAGTCTTTTAGTATATCTTGATGGAATCTTTATCTAAATCAATGTTTCTAAGAGTCTAGGTTTCTTGCATATCCAAGGCTAATTGAAAAATCTTTCCCATGAGGAAAAACTATCACTAGCCTATCTTCGTTCTTACTTTTAGGGCAATTTGTTTAACTATTCCAAGAAATATACAATACATTTCTAAGAGCATCTTCTATCTAGTAGTAGATATCTATTTTTTTGGTCATTACCATAGAGATAGAATATGCAGATATTCGTGTATGGTACCTAACTATAAAGTTTCTTAACGAAACGTATTTTGAAATCACACAGTCAATGTAAAATAAAAAAGAAAATGATAATTAAAACCGACTAAATCAGATTCTTACGGATTTACTGTTTCAGGAATCATACTGTTGTAGAACTCCGCAAATTCTGAATTAGAAGTACAAAAAACAATACTTTCTTATATTATCTCTTTGTTGTTGATTAGTAAGAAACTTAAATCACAAAGAATTTAATTATAAACTTGATAATTAAACTGACTTAGTAAACTTGCTTACCAACGGCAACAATAAGGAAGTGCAAAGTAAGTAGAAGTCTCAAAAACCATTAAACCTACAGATATCAGGTTAGTATTTGAGTCTATGACCATTCAGGCCTTAAAAAGTCATTTGTAACATTACTCAACGGTTCAGATTTTCCGTTCCTGTCAATGTTCTTAATTTCACATGTAAGGTTAGGGCTTTCCAAAGATACGATATTCAATAAAAGGTTTCCTTCACATTCCCATATCTCCCATAAGAAAAATCAGCCCTTTAAACGTAAAAGGCAAACGTTAATTTAGTTGAGAGTGCCACGTTTTGAATCTAACCACGTTCCAGAATTCCAAAGGTACTTTCTCTGTGTGGAGAGAAACTTATCTATTACTTTTCAACTTTTAACGTTTCGTTTTTAGTATGTTGCTCACGGCTAGCACAAGAAAGATTCAGAATTGGATCTTCAATGCTCTTTCATAGTTATTGCTTTTACCTAACTATAAATCATCATAAATCTTAAATAAACTCTAAAAATGTTTATAAACATTAAAACACTAATAAAAAAAACAAAAAAAAGTTTTAAAGAAAATCAAAGCTAAGATTTCTGACTACAAAATTTAGAGAAACTCCTGGAATCGAGAACTGAGAAGTAACAAAAACTTACCACGAGATCCCCGCTGAGATACAGATCTGTATGCAGAGTAGGTAGATTCACCTGAAAGCACCTTTCTAAATTTGCATTCTAAGTACAATTAAAAATAAAATAATTAAAGTCAGTAACAATATTATTTGTTAACAATCAAAATTGGAAAAAAATTGTATTTACGTAAGTGTAATCGTAAAAAATTTAATTAATTTAAATAAATTTGGAAAATTTTCTTAGCATGGCGAGCTGTACCCATACGTGGAATTGAGCTGATGGCTATTCAAGTCCGTGAATGAATTGGAATTAAAAATTTTAAGGCAACCTCGGAAGCAGAAGTTGAAATGAAGGATTTTCTCGACGGATGGATTTTTTACTTCGCGGACTGTTTAACCATAATCCTCCCGTAGTGCTGTTCTCTTTAAGACCTAGCTATGAGTCATGAGCTCATAGCCTAGCTCTGAGGTGATAAAGCCGAATTAAATTTTAGGGAGGTCTCTTTGATTTCTTTAAAACGTCCGAGTATTAAATTTACTGAAGTTGTCGTTACCAAGAAGCTAAAAGACAAAGAGAAGACCCTCATCAGAACCACTATGGATATAAACAAGGAAAGTAAAATTTGCCCCAATCTGTAGAGCTTCGCACACAAAAAACAAGTCACTCAACCAATCGGAACATCACAACGCAATTCTGCAAGGAAAGTTTAAACGCTCATTTAAAAAATCTGTGTTAGATTCAATCCAAGACACCATTAATCTCAACATCTGGTCACTCATTTGTTTCATAGACGAAGGTGCAAGGAAAATAATTGAACAAAATCACAAAGAATTCTCAATTAAAAACTATAACCCTGCTCTGATGATATAACCTTATATAAGCACATGCCTGACCGCCGAACAGGCAGTTGTTGTGGCCGTTCTTGAAGAATCACCAGCCAGCTAAAGTGAGTATCCACAGGGTTAGTAAGTATCCGGTAAGTAGTAAAGGTGCCCTAATCATCCGTCCGCAATCGCAACCCTTCCGCTGCCTTACCCTTTAACCCCCGGAACATGAGGTGGGGCCGTCGGCGAAGGCGCAAGTGGTGTCCGTCGCCTCTGAACAGTACCGATTCCGCAGTATCCGGGCCACACCGTTTCCGTCCCATAGATCACCTCTTTTAGGGCACTGATCCCGTTCCGACAACCGCTTAGTTAACCCTCCTGGCTTGCACGCGCGTCTCCCTGCTTGGCTGCACGGCTTAGGTAGAGGTGTTAAGATAGTTGTAGTGCTTTGCTGTATTGATTCCTGTGTGCCGCTTGGTTTTCTTGAACAGATAGAGTTTGGTACAAGTACTGTTTTATTTATTATTCCTGTAGCACTATCTTTCCAGCCGAAATCGACCCCTGGAGTAACCGGTCTCTATCGTAGCTGCCCGGTGAGCCCTCGCCCGACCGCCTCAAGGGCGAGGTGGGGGAGTAAACCCCCTCAACAAATCTGGCGCCCGAGCACCGTGAATACCCATATCGTCCGACCGGAAAGAAAGAGTCACGGTATAAAAATAAAAAAGTACGTCAACTATAGATTGAATTAAATTAAAAAATTTAGAAAAACTGCAACAAAATTAATCAACCTCTCAGTGTGGACTCATCACTATCAAAAAAGACCTCTCCAACGAGAGAAAACTATTAAAGAAATTCAAGAACACACAGAAAGCAAAGATTAACTATAACACATGTAACGGAAGCAAAAAGTAAACGTTACAACTTTTCTACAGAAACAATGCAATGATCCCAATATGTCTAAATTTTCCATCTCCTCGTTGCTTTGAGTCTGGCTGTGTCTATAAAAGCTGAGTAACATGGAAAATAAGCCATTCCTAACATTTTATGATTAGTCCAAGTTTTGCTTGGTGACCGGTGGGTGCAAGCGTCAGTAGTAGTTTCTCCGCGTGTACCATCTTTTTCGACTCTCTTCTTTGCACTGACTGGGAACAGGACTGTCGGCGTCGGATATATGCTTTCTTCCTTGCTCTCCTGCAGTACCTATCCTGTTAGCTTCTGGTTCCTAAAATTATATTTTTCCCGTTGGAAAATTGAAAAGGACTTTAACAGACTTTTTCCTGGGCCTGGGTAGTTGCAGTTTTTCATAAAAAATAACAAGGCGCCTTAGGTATTGCCTTCAAACTAAAGCATTACAGTGATGTAAGAATGGGGGTAGAACAAGGTGAAGGAACTTTTCGCATCTTTAATCTTTTTAGGAGGGCAATATGTCTTTTTGTCACTCCCTTCACTAAAATTCTCCTATATTATCTTATTACGTTTTGCTTTCTTACGCTTTTCACATTCTTTGTTTTTAATTGTACAAACACTCGTATTCTGCTAGACGTAAAATAAGCTGGCTTTTGTGACTAATTCCGCATCTTGACGATTGCATGTTTCATTTGTGGGCAGACCTCGTTGAATCCTCTCCGGTCAAGATAAGCGATGGCAAGTATGGAGAAACAGGTAATTAAATCTGTAGAAATTGCTGTTCCTACTACATCTGTAAACGTAGAACGTTAACCTTTCAGCCGCGGTGCTCGGTGTGTAATTGGACTAAGCATGAATTTACATATAAAAGCACCGTAACGTATAGATGTTTATGCATGACTAGCTTTTATCTAATAAGTATGCCGTGGCTACTCAATTGTTTTTCAAGACAGTTTCGAAATCTTATGTGTTGAAGACAAAAATAAAAACAAAAAGAGAGAAAACTATGGAACATTTTGTGGCATCTCTTAATCGGAAGATTAATATTTCATACACCTGAAAGTAGGCTTAGACTAGAATCGAGAATTATGAAAAAACTGATTATACGACTATAGAAATCTAAGAACTTAGATAGTAAACATTCTTCCGATTATGTGGCTTAAATATTCTTTAAATGAAATAATTGATAAAGTATGTTCATACACTTAAAATAAGGTTAGATTAGTTTTCTATAACACAATTAAATTAATGATTATCTGAACAAAAATCTCCATGCCACTCTAAACAATATTTTCAAAATGTAAGAATATTCTTAAGTTGCTTAAACACATTTTTAGTTTTATGTAAAAACTGTTTCTTGCAAACGACTTGCTTTGCTTGCTCTCTTTTTTTACGCAGTTTGTTATATTTAATACGACACCAAAAGTGACCTTTTTTAATGTGAAGACTATCCTTAAAGAACAGGATAAAAACTGAGAAAACTTGGAGCTCAATAATCTTATCATTTCTATGCTGTTAGATCCATGTTCTTAAGTTTTAAGTCTACATTTATAACTCTTCAAGTTTTAGACTAGAAATTCTTTATAGACTATATGTACTAAACCTTTTGCAAACATGTTTAAAAGTCACATCCTTTAGGAAAACGACCCAAAAGGATAATGTAGATAATCGTTAGACGACCATCTTAACATATTCTCAGTCATTTACAAGAGAAGTGTTCTAATACACAGCTTAGAATTAAGCACATTTACATCTAAAGTTCTCAGTTTATTTTATCTGTATAAGCTCCAAAAAAGCAATATCAAGGTCACATTAAAATATTGGGTATAATAATAACGTAGTATTTCAGAATAATTGACTACCTCATCAAAAGGTGCAAAAGTGACATGTACCGTTCAGGTCGTCTCTAAATGGTAACAAATTCTCCTTTTCATTCAATTAGTAATTAATAATTATGATATAAAGAGATCCTTATACAAAATAAGGAAGCATGAAATAAATATCAGGGACGGACTACAGATTTTCAGCTTGTTACTTTAACTAAGCTTTCTAAATTTCGTACAAAACTTTTGGGATTTAAGATTGGTGGCTGTTGGTCTCTATGGCAGACCGGGTAGACTCTGAGGAGTTTTTTTTGATTTCCCGACTGGCCAATTGGACCTACAGTTACATTTATTTTTCATTGAAGCTTAAAGTGCTTTAGCAACCCTATAGACACAAATATATTTTTGTATATTTTCCTTCAAAATATAAAAATCGCAATTTTACATGAAATAGTTTTTGTGAAAAAAAATAAACAATGTTTTTTATTTATTTGACTTTCTCGAAACTAACACCAACTTCCGCTATTTATTTTTAGTAAAAAAGTGTCCAAGGAAATAGAAAAAGTTTTAAAAATAAATTTTATTGGATAACTTTGAAATATCAGCTTTAGTGACGTCTCCTCTATGGAAAACGTTCAGTTAAAAACAAAACGACCAAACCCTGGACCAAGCTATAAACAAAGTCTGAAAATAAAACTCTGAAAACATCATGGACGAACTTATCTCAATTTAAGCGTAACATTCCACTCCAAGGAAGACGCCGGAGTAATTCAACAATAGACACTCAATTCAGAAGTCCATACTCCCTGATAACCGATCTTAATTTGCTTCATCCCCCCTTTTTATGCGTCATTTATTTTCGTCGAATTATCCCCTAAAATCTTTCTAGTTTCCTTTTTTTACTGTTATTCCGCTCAGATATTGAAATAACCGATACGAGTCATACGGGAAACAGCAAGTGGAAAATTTCGATTTGAGATCGAAACAATTCAAGAGTTCCGGGTCAGAAAACTCGCGAAGCCAATCTCGGTAAGTGAGTGTGGGTTACTTGCGTGAATGGGGCAATTTCTTTTTCTTTTAACCCTCATTTTCACAACTCACATACGTATTATTGAAGATTATCTTTTAGAGCAAACCTTATTAGATAAAGGAGTTCGGAGAGTTTATATTATATGGCCATTCGATTCAGGCCCAAAACTACCATAAAAGGTATAAAAAGGAAAATGATAAACTAAGGAACGATAAAATAAATTCTATTTTAAGCGGTAATAATAAAGCTTAGTGGTTGATAAGAAAATAGGAAATAACTATAGTCAAGATTCTTGAGAGAAAAGTTCAATTTTCCACACTTAAAACTAATTCAGAACTTGTAAGTAGTACGTCCCTGTAGGTAATAAATTTTCAAAAAGAGATATACTGTTATGAAGACATTAATAATATAATACAGAATATTTAGATGCTGAGAGTACAAAGCACCCACAGGTGGAGAAATGCGTTGTAGGTATAAATAGTGTAATAAATCACAGATTAATAATTAAAGACGTGGCGTTCTTTGCCACGTAATAAGTCCTGGCTTGTTTCCCCTTTTACATAGATATTGCAGAATTTATTCATATTTTCTTGTTTGTTAAAAGACTTTAGGAACAATAGTTTTTATTCCATTCTGAATACTGTTATTAATGCGAGTATTCCGTTTAATAAGATTATCTCTGGTAATAATCCATTAATGTTCAGGTTTGAGTGTAAAAACAATAATAAAAGAATATTTCAAATTCCAAAACAGTGAAGGAGCTTGTTTTAACGGTGTTTGGTAAAATAATACAGACGAAGATCATATTTCGTAATCACACAAAGAACGTGTTACAGCCAGAAACTGGAATTAAAACTGAACAGAGATTAATTGACTGAAATATCAAACGGAGGTTCGTCGACAAAAACTATACCCGCAGACAGTCATTTGATCGCTAAATCAAATTACACGTAACTAATTCGTAGTATAGTAAAACGGAGGAAACGCCGAATAGTTAACCAGAACAAGTTGGTTAAAAATAGTTATCTGACCTAAATCACGAAATTTTTCAAATAAATGCCTGGTATAATGAATTAAAGTT
>VTPC01001665.1:9724-45496 GCA_011009095.1 Ignelater luminosus
AAAAAAAAACGATTTGACTAGCTTACGAGCTAATCTTTGCTGATTTTTGTTTTTTCCTAGGACCTATAATTTTTCGGAAAATAAAAAAAAAGTTTTCGCCGAAAACAACAAAATTCTTATTAACATCGGCAATGGAATAAAAACTTTATATCAATTTTGACCTATTTACGAGCTGATTCTTACTATATTTAGATTTTCATTATACCCATAGCGACTTGGAAAATTTATAAAAATTTGCTTTCCCGGGATGTGAAATCGGTATCAGATTTGGTGATATTTACGAGCAGTAACGTAGTAATTTCGGATTGACAAAATTACTATTTTTTTAAGCGGTAAGTATATTTTTTTTAATCCGTTCGCCTGTCCATTCGTTACAATTTGGTATTACTTTTAAACAATATATGCCAAAAGCAAGAATATAGTCAATAGTGTACCTTAATTTTCAATTTAGTGATTCAAAGAATTTTTGCACATTATTTTTTCTATTTTCTTATACAGTGTGTCCCAATTTCGATGCTCACTATTGGGATCTCGGAAATTGTAAGAGATACGAAGTCGGTCAAATTAGAAAAGTTTTGGCTATTTTGGAGATCGGTTTATTTATACTTTTGCTTTTTCAAAAAAGTTCACAGCTTACTAGATATTTGCTAAAAACGAAATTATCTTATTTTTTTTAAATAAAAAGCATTTCCCACTTAGTGTGCGCCATGGTTTTAAATATATGGAAATCATTGGTTTTTGTTAGATAAATTACATTTGTTATATAACAATTGCTAAAATAAAACAACTTTTAAGATAATTTACTGAGCATTCACAGATAGCATCAACTAAGCATCTAATGCCCCATAAAAGCGTATTTATTTCGTTTTAGCAATTCTTGCATAACAAATGAATTTCTTTGATAAAACTTCACGACTTTGTGTGTTAGATGTTATGGCACACTATGATAAAAATGACTTTCACTTCATAACTCGGTAAAACAAAGGAATAGCTATGTCAAACCATGTATCATTGAAAAGCATTTAAGGCGTGCAGTTCAGTAATATGGAAATCAAGTAGGCGTCTCATTAGAAAAAAAATTTGATTTACGTTTCACTGCCGAAATAAAACAAAAGACAATTGCAAAAATAATTTTTTGTGTTTCGTAGTAAATTCTCTAAAACACCCTCTTTGCTGTTCTTTGCTGTCTTTGCTCATTCCTGAAATATTTCACTTAAAAAAAATAAGATAATTTCGTTTTTAGCAAATATCTAGTAAGCCGTAAACTTTTTTGAAAAAACAAAAGCATAAGTAAACTGATCTCCAAAATAGCCAAAACTTTTCTAATTTAACCGACTTCGTATCTCTTACAATTTCCGAGATCCCAATAGTGAGCATCGAAATTGGAATATACTGTATATAAATTAAAAATATAATTTCCCAAGTAAAAATATTATGATATAAATTTATATGATTGTATAATTGTATAATTTCTTAAGTCGGGCCGTTGAAGTTTTTGTTTAACCTGTCCTTAAAATTAGAAAAGTTTTCAGAGCGATGGAAAACAGCAAGAATTTGCCCTGTTCACAAAACTGGTAGTAAATCGATCATACAGAATTGCAGACCCATATCGATACTGTGTAATACCTGCAAATTCTTTGAAATTATTTTATTTAAGTATACCATGTGTCCAAGATAAGGAGGGCCACTACAGGGATCTCGGAAACCATAAGAGATAGAGAAAAGGTTAAGTAGGGAAAGAGCAGCGCAATCAAGCGCCTAGTACTGCGATGCCGTTTAAAAGACAAAAATATTCCCAACGATTCCGAAAATATTGTTTATTGTTTTCATTTATTTTTTAACGTAATGAAAAATGACAGAAAAGAAGATGGTATTATTATTTTTTTGATGCGACAAAAAAATCATCGACTTCCATTGAGAGAAGCGTTTGTACGAGAACTTCGGTATTTAGTTAAAAAAGGAATATTTCCAAACTCATCTACAGAACGTCCAATGCATCAAACAGAAAACGAGGAAAATCTCATTCTTGAAATGGTAGATAATGATCTAACAACTAGTGGTCGTCGAATATCCACACGAGCTCACGTTCCTCGAATGACAGTATGGAGAACTTTAAAACGCCGTGGCCTTGATCCATTTCACGTACAACCCGTAAAAGCACTTCCGCTGGAAGATTTCAATAAATGCATTGAGTTCTGCAATTTCATCGTTCAAATTCCACACCTTATTAGCAGAATTTTGTTTATCGACGAGGCAACTTTCACAAAGAACGGAATAATGAATCATAGAAATTCTCACGTTTGGTCCTTTGAAAATCCTTATGCAACAAATGAGACTCGTTTTTATCACCGATGACTAGAAAACGTTTGGTGTGGGATATTTGACGATACACTAGTCGGACCATTTGTTTTTGCACAAAGTCTAAATGGCGAACGGTATTTAAACTTCCTTGAAGAACACCTGCAAGATATGCTGCATGATGTACTTGGTATCCGACAATGTTTTTATAGTGGTTTACATCAGTATTAATTTTATTCTTTTCATTACATAGGTATGTAGTTTCAACACGATGGGGCTCCACCACATTTTGCTAGACGTGTACGAAAATTTTTAAACAGCGAGTTTGGAGTGAAATCCCATGTCAAAATGTAGGAGAACTAAGAGATGCTGCAACGCCTGTTAGAAACAATACAGAAATTATTCGCAGAGCAACAACAAGGTCTCTTTTAAAGAGAGCAAGAATTTGCTTTACGAGAGAGTGGCAATCATTTTGAACAATTATTGTAGTAAGTTGGTGCAATTAATAATTTTGAAAAGTAAAATTTGTGTTTCTTGTATCTTTTTCAATTTAAGCGAAAAACCTCTACAACTATATTAATATTGAAAATAATCAAAAATCTTACTCTTTATTTTTGATTTAATATAATCTAAACTATACATTGGTAAAATATTGCAGGTACGTCATGGGACACCTTGTATATTAAAAATATAGAATAAAAAGATTATTTGGCGAAATTTCAAGACTATTGAATTTGTTCCTGCTTTATACACAAGTTCAAGAGTAACGAAAAACGGAAATAGAAAAATAAAAACATGTATGTACCTTGTAAAAAACTTGGATGTAATTTCTACAGTTCAAAATAGGAACAATTATGGTAAATTTATTCGTAAATGTCTGCAAAGTTTTTATTTCATAACTGCTAATTATAATGATTTAGTTGTACTGACATTCAAATCAAAAAGATTTTCTTTGCTTTTCCAGAAAATGACAATGATTTTGATCGGCTCAAAATTACTATGTGTTAGCTCGCAAAAAGCTCGAAATTCTAATACGAAACTCGCCAGCTGTACACCTATTGTTTGGTTTTTGCGTATCGAGAAATAGAATTTTCATACATTTTCCAATTCGTTATGGGTATAATGAAGATCTAAAGGTAGTGAGAGTCAGCTCGTAAATAGTTCGAAATTTATGTAAAGTTTTTATTCTATTACCGCTGTTGATAAGGATTTGGTTGTGGTCACTTTTAAACTAAAAAGGATTTTCTTCGATTTTCTGGAAAATTACCATGATTTCGATCAGCTCAAAATTACTATGTGTCAGCTCGTAAAAAGCTCGAAATTCTGATACCAAGCTCGCCAGTGCATACCGGAAAATAAAGTTTTCATAAATCTTCCAAGTGGCTATGAGTATACTGAAGATCTAAAGGTAATGAGAGTCAGCTCGTAAATAGCCCAAAATTCATATAACGTTTTTATTCTATTGCCGATGTTAATAAGAATTCTGTTGTTTTACGCCGAAGAATTTTTTTTTGTTTTCCGGGAAAGCTCGTAAAAAGCTCGAAATTCATGTCAGTCTTCTGCAATTATCTTTTTTTGGTTACGATTTTCTTGTGCTTACTTTATCCCGGTAAGCTAGTCAAATCGTTGTTCCCCGTTTTTCCGCTTCGCTTTCGATTTTTTAAACAGCTCGAAATTACTGTTGGATAGCTCAAAATTAGCTCGAAAATATGGTCTAGATCGATTTGCCAACTTTACGGACCTGCGTAACCTGCATGAGGCTTTAGATGATACCGTCTGTTCATGAATTTTGATATAATTGTTTTTAGCAGTCACCTGAAAATCAGTTCATGAGACTGCATGACACGATATGGGGGTTATTTGGATTTTTATTTGTTAACGATTTTATTGCTCTAAAAACTTTATGGTTGCACCATACTGTTGCCTAAAATTCAATTCTAGTAACTTGATTGATCTTTATTGCCTGAACAGTTTGGTCTTTCGTGAGCTTAGGACTTGCAGTGACGTGACTTTCGTAATTGATCTCCTGGGCTTGGCCTAAACTAAAACAGCTTGGACACTCAAAAAGTAAAATTTCTATGTAAATGAAAATACAGAGAGTACAAAAGACTTGTTCCTTTTTACTTGGCGTTTTATTAGATAGCGCCTCAATTTCTTTCATGTTTCTAATGTTATATTGTAATTGTGTATAACTGGCATGAAGTGTGCAAACATTGGCCATCATTATCCTTCACTATGAGTCCAGAACAAGGACGAAACAAGTGTCTACAAGCAGGGTGGTGGTCAATGCTTGCATAATTTTTAATATTTTAAAGGAAGACAGAGCTATCTTTATAATTTATACAGTTTGAACACTTTATTTGGTTATCCTGTATATTATGTATCTCTTCTCGCTCATCTCTGGCTTCAAGTTGCCATTCCGATAGACAAACAGAAAATCAAGTACACTTTGAAAACCGCTTATAGCTAATCATTATATAATTAGAAAATACGGAATATAAATTTAAATCTTAATATAAGCTACTTCTATTTACAATAATTTTTGTGAAACTGATGTGTCATTCGTATTCTGAAAACTAAAAATTAGCTGCAAAAGTTACAAAAAGGCAGCCGTTTATTTAAATGTCCGTTTTTTTCTCTTCATAAAAGGAAAAAAATTAGAATATTCTCGCTCCATTCATTTATTTGCTGCTTTGTGTACTTCGCAGATTCTAGCGGAAGAATTTAATCTTTACGCTACCAGGCATGTTAGAAGCATCAAATCTGTTCCTTTTTAAACGAAGCATCATTATTCTACGTAACGTACATTATAAGTATTTATGTGCACCGTTTTGTATTTTCCTGATACTAATTAAAAATGCCTTTTGGTTTCTAACAGCGTCAACGTCATTTCCATAAGAAAAAGAAAGTTTACTTCCGTTATTCGTCTACTACCTTAAAATTCAGTAAAATAGTTTTTTATGAAAGAGACTATCAACTCTAAAAGACCCTTGTACCGTAACCTTTTCTCTTTTGAAAGTATTCTTAGTCTAATACGTTTCAAACAAATAGAATTTTCGATGAGGTTGTGAGAATTTAAAAGCAGTTCGTAAAATTCCTAAAATATTGGAAATCGTAAAAAATATTTCGTTATTATGATATCATTGATAATAAAATCATCACCTGAATGCAGCATTTATTCGTTTTATATCAAAAGATTTATAGATATTTTCGGGACAAAGCTATGCGAAATGATTTTCTTCAAAAAGGTATGAACACCTACGATGCCTCATAAAAACCGAAATAAACAGCGCAACGTTTTTCAAAAAGCATATTTACACGATGCATATTTTATTATTCGCATTGACCTAAAAGAACGAACAATGGATCCGTTAGGGACGTCAACAATGAAATAAAACCATAAATAAGTTTTTTGCAACCTATAAATCCCTCGAGTAGCTATTTTTCATTTTCAAGGACTATATAAAATCCAACTTGACCCAGCAAATCAATTTTGCTTTTCGTTAAACCACATATACAAAGATATAGATAGGAAAACTTTTACCCAAGAAGTAATTTGTGTGATTGGATTTCTTACTTATTACTTATCAGCAAATTGGTTGTGAGTGCTTTCCATATTACGAAACTTAGACCGTAGAAACTTGAAAACGAATACCTATAATAAACTTGAATGAAGATGCTTGTACATAATGTAGCGAAGAGCCTTAAGATAGTTAATTGTACATTGCGTGAATATTAAAGAAAAGCTGACAGAATTATTTTCAATTTTGTACTCGTAACGCAATTTATTTTGTTGAACTATAAAGAGCTCTTATCAAAATTGAATTTAGTTGATTACTCCCTTAGCTACTAAGTAGTAACGAATTTAGTTAGCATTGACCTTTTTTATATTTGAAATTTCACTTCAAACTTTCTTGAATATTATTTCTATTATACACGGTGTGTTGATTTATAATTGAGACATATCAATTTCCCATACAAAACCAAATAGTTGCAAATATTGTTTCCCTAATTATTCTAGCGCAAAAGTGTCTTTGCAGAGAAAAGAATACTGCATTTGTACGTACCGTTGCTTCTTATTCTGCATTCTCTAAAACTGGAAAACTAAATAAATTAAAGTTATAGTCTTACAACATTCAGATACGCATTGGAATCATTTGAACAAGACATTGCTTGTGTTTTCGCTAAAGTGATTTCAATGTATACCTGAATATTCTAAAACTATCATTTTTATTTACTAATTTTTACAGTTTTAGAAAAACAATAAAAAGCAACATGTTACATACGGAAGCAGCATTGTTTTTCTCTCCAAAAATCCTATTTACACTTTTACTCTAAAATCATCCAGAGAGTCAATATTTACAACCATTTGGCTGTGTGGGAAATTGATGTCTCAATTATAAATCAACAAACAGTGTATGTTTGTTTTAACTAAACCTAACTACTTTTCTTTAAGAAAGTTTGTTTGGGAATAAAATTAATTTTACTATACCACGTTACACTACGCAATGTTTCAATTCGCAACTGAGGCATTTATACGTTTTTACTCTTCAATTTGATTTATTAACAGTCAGAGTTTTACAAGGAAAACCATCTAAACTAGCCCAAGAAATGCTTTTTATAGTACAACATAACAGCTTGTAACTTGAAATTTGTTCCAAAAACTACTTCGCTTAACTATAAGGATCTGATTGCTTATAAAATAGAAGAATAAGATAAAATCTCTCTCAGAATATAAGAAGAAACATTGATAATTGAGCGGTCCGTCTACGCATAGACGAAAGAAGTGGAGATGAGTAGAATATCTACCCATGTTCTTACTAATGTGATTTTGAGTTTATTAACTTAGCGTTACCCTTTGAATTATAAGTACAACCCACTGCCTAACACATCTCTTCAGATTTAATATATCTATTTACATCCCCCTTCCACCAGATTGTTACGTTCTTTACGTCTGGTAGATTACAACTTGCAAGATAAATGGTAAATGTTCAAGTCGTTGGCATTAGTAAAAGTTTGTATCATTTCCTTCAATTTTCCTATATGAAGAAAGCGTATGTGGGTGATATAGTATGTGGTCAATATATAACTTCTCAAATTTAATAGCATCTTTTATCCGCGCTTTCAGTTAAATTAATCTCGACCTCGTGGCTATTAGAGTTTTAGCTGCAGTTGTTTCGTAGGCGTGGCAATAGAAAAAAACAGTCTTTGACGAGAAGATGTGTTTTTATCTTTCAAGGTTTCAATTTTTTTCACAAACTAACATAGCCTACCGATTGTCTTTTGTCAGGTATATTTTCAGTGTTCAGTCTACAAAATCTGCTAGAAGTAATCAAGACATTGGGCGTTATAAATAAAGTGTAGTAAATGCTCATACTTCAATTAATAAAGGATCAAAGATATGTATCTAATTGGTAAAAATAAGATAGACATATAGTAAAAGCATTTACTGCACTTTATTCATATAGCCCACTAGCTTCAAGCAGCTATGGCCGAAGTGGTTAGGGCAATACGACTAGCTTGGTTGGCTTTCGGAAAGCAAAAAAAGTTAGCTAAGACCCAAAGAGTACTGAAAAGACAAATGTTAAAGGTGTACTGAAAAGACAAATGTTAAAGGTAAACTTAAAAGACCGAATAAGAAACGAAACCATTAGAAACCATAAAACAAAACTGATAGATGTCAAAAAACATGCATCCTCCTTGAAATGGAGATGGGCTGGACACACTATAAGACAGACAGACGTGAGATGGAACAACGAAATACATTATTGGAGACCATGGGCTCAAAAGCAAAGTGTACGAGATGGACTGACGATCTGAAAAGAGCAGCCGGATTAAATTGGTATCCAATATCACTAAATAGGGACGTATGAAGATCATATGGGGAGGCCTATATCCAACATCAGATGACGATGGGCTAATAAAAAAGAAGAAGCTATGGTACTGCCTATACAGGTGTGACGCCTGCTTTTCCGCATGTTATGGTTGACTTTTACAAAACCGTATCTACCTTTACAGTTGGTACTACATAAACTGTGGCCATCCTTTCCAGTTCGATTGTTACACATAAATTTCTTTGCGAAAAAACTTTAAGCTTTGATTTTATTCATAATACATTTTTGCTCAATCTTTGCTTTTTTCCTTTGGTTTCTTTATCTTTTTGTTTAGTGGCTGAGGCTTCGAGTCACTGTTGGCATCAACTTCATGGTTTCAATTATTATGGTCATTTTGACGCCTCCTAAAATTCAGCCGAATCCAAACCTCGGCGCAATCATCCTAGTCACAAGCAGTATTCCTGCCAATTTCAAATTTGCTCTGCGTGAAAAATATCAAAACTTCAGGATAGAATTCGCAACTTTATTTTACTGTGAAATGTAATCATTAGGATTACCATTATATTAAGTTAAGTATCCCTTAGACCATTTGCAGGCATATGTCGTTGCTCATCCAATACTAGGGATGTGTATCGAGTAACTTCAGACAAGTTCGTTACCTTGGGACGTCTCTCCATAAACGCAAACCAAAAATGTAGGTAAATATAATTGTATCTATTATCGACTTACGTCTCTTGTGAACAATCATTTCTAAAACACTTGCAAAGTTGTAAGAAATGCTATTTACCTGTCTGTAGTTAGTAATATCACGAAAAGCAGATGTTTTAAGTGAGAAGTAAAAAATAACACACAATATTGTTAAATCAGGATGCTAGATGTTATATCAGGAATATGTAGACTTCTTTTATTACTGATGCCACTGCGCATAAATTGTAAATGTAGCGACATCATCTGGAGTTATTATTTACCCAGCTGCAGAATTCTAACCGATGTACAGGGTTAACGACTTCTCTGCGTATGGGTATAATGTAATGGGACATTTCCAGAAGTTTGAATATTCGCCGTGTGTTGGCATGAAGACTGAGACACAACAAGAATATCTTTTTCTTCGACTACATCAAGATTTAAAACCCTATCGTACACGATTCAATACGAGGAAGCAAAACTATTTCTTGTACAGTACTAAAAGTTCTCCAAAATGTTTTCAAATTTGGTGGTAGCAGCACGAGGGTTTCTAATGCACACTTTCAAAACAAGCAGTGTATCAGCTTATTCAGCAGCTGGATACTTAAGAGGCATAATCCTACTAAATCAAGAAGTCTCTTTTTCTTCATCCATCTCTTTCCTGGTGTCCCAATACTTCTACGACCTATCGGTGACTATGTCTTGCAATTTTTACAGTTCTTCGTTCTGCCATTTTGTCTATTAAAATTGATTACATTCCTTTTTTCTGTTTGTTACCCAATCGTCAATGTTTCTACACTGCGTAATTATCGTACTTTTCTATGCTATTTGCCTAATGATTTTCATTTCCTTTTCAGAAGAATTCAGCTTCGTTTCCACTATGTAAGTATGTCATTATGAATTCTATTGAAGCCGATATTTAAATCTGTAACCTTATTAAAATAAGTGAAACAATTAGATCTAGAAAACTATACATTGATCGAAAATTATTTAATAAGACTGAATTGAAATTAGGAACACTGACATCTTCTATTTATAAGCAAGATGTTATAGTATTGCAAGTATTCGATTGCTTTTGTAATGTCACATAATTAGCACAATTATTGTCAGATGTATATAATGAGTAAAACATAATACCTAAAAATATACACACAGGCAACTTCATCAATGGATGGCACAGCAGTGGTGAGACTAGATACATTAAACCATTCAGCTTCATTATTACCTTTACGACTGCCAGGGCGCCTCGCCTCCACCAAAAGCATCATTGATTACGTACGTTTTACTGTCGTATCAAACTACAATGTAGTAGTAGAGAAAGTTCAGATATTAGCTGTTGTGTCAGACAGAAAACCTTTTACTAAAGCACTTACATCAAATTCATAATTACTAACCGAGAAATGAAGTTGATGCAGCTTTGTTTGTAGTCCATGCACATTTTGCAAAATAAATAAAAGCGCCCGGTCTTATACTGAAGCACATAAATGTCATTTTGTGTAGATGTTACGTTACTGGTAGGTCAGGAAAAGGTATTTGGAATTTTCTAAATTTGTTAAGGTTATTAAATTTCTTACAGAATGAGGCCAGGACGCGGTATTTAATAAAGTAGCAACATAATCCGAATGAATTGTATAAGTCTATAAATGAAAACTTCGATTGTAATCGGATTAATTTAATGTCTGACGATACTTTAGTAGTCTGTAATTGGCGTAGCTTTGTTCTTTTACGTATTAATTGCTAATTTCTCATCATGCACTTTGGTGCAGTTCTTATAATTGCTTACTATTTGTTCCGCGATTAATTCCATCAGGTTTTTTATAATTGCAGCTATACAATGCCGTTGTTCATTTAACAACTTAATCAATGATTATTGTTTATATTCTTCTATAAAAATTCTTAGAATAAAATTCGTTGGTAATCGATCTTACCAAATCAACATTGCTGTTCCTATTAGTTATCAATTTTAATTTTTAAATCTCAATTAACTTTGTATAACAAATGTAAAAATCTATAAAAAATCTAGGCTTTTTAATAAAAAATAATACCTGGCTGCAATAATTCACTGCCTTATTGGTCACAATGGAAACATCATTGCATTCGGACACCACGAAATTTTGTTCAACGCTACAACATAAAACTTAATTAACTAATTGTGAATTAGGACAACCTTCACATTTAGAGTGAAAAAAGGTCCCATAATGTTTACATTTAGGGCCGTTTTATTTTTACGATAACGACAAACACGTTTGCAACAGTACAGTTGGTCTATACAGGGTGTCCGAATATTACACCGAAAACTCTTGACTGTAGTTTGACGGATTAAATAGAGACGATTTAATTTTAAGTTATTTCTTCAAATGCAAAATTGTTAGATGATGTCTCTCTAGAAACTCATCGTCGCGTGATTTACATGCATGATGAAACTCCTTCGCATTTTACGATTTCTGTCCTACTTAAAATTAATTGTATTATGAAGCAACATATTAGCTTCATTTATTATAACAAAAATGCGCCGTGTTTCTCCGCCGCCTCGGATTTTTTGTATCAGTATTGTAAACAACGCAGAATTGAGTGTTTTAAAAAATCTCGATTTTCTCGAAAATGGCTGAGTTTACGAAATAATTGCAAGAGGGCAAAGTTTTCATAAACTAAGGTTGCTTTTATGTGTTCGCATCAAATTTGTAAAATGTTGGCCGTACAAAAAGTTCTGAGCTTTTCAAAAGAAGCATATTCATGAAAACTTGTGATACGATTTGTAAATTTCGAAAAATATTTTAGCATAAGGACCACCCTAATGGCACCCAATAGCATATCAAGCTTGAAGAAGATTCGTTGGTTCATTTGGACACAGTTAAGAAATAACCATTTTTCCATCAACTTTGAAGCGTTATAACTTAAAAACTAAAAACTTTTTACTGATCTTTTTTTCGATAGATCGTCTCTATTTAATCTACCAAACCTACAGTCAAGAGTTTTCGATGTAATATTCGGACACCCTGTATTTATATTATTTAATGATAAAGTTTCTTATGCTGTTAAATACCTTTGATCTTACTGTATTCATGGTGGACTTCGTCAAGTAAAATTAAAAGAAGTATAAAATCTGCTTCTCATACTTATAGTTATAAGTTTTTTCATAGAATCTGTGGGAAATAAACAAAAGAATGGATTTATAATTGCTCCACCGTTAAACTGGATCCTTTAAAATAAAACATTTAGCAAAAAAGGATTGAAAAGAAATTCTCTAATGAATTTAAAGCTTTTGATCTCCATTACATTCTATGTTATCCATTGTACATACATTTTATTTTCGTCGAAATAATTTATTTTCTATTTCAACGTCTTATGCAACCTTTCAACAAAAATGTTATGGCTTCTAGAATTCTCGTAGTCATAATTATTATTTATAAATATAATTGAAATCAAAGTACATAAGTAATGTAAGTTTAATAAATCTAGAACTAAATAAGATTTTTATATTTGTATTCATCTTGTAAGTTACAGTGGTGGCAACATTAGATGTATCCAGCTGATACCTCAGAAAGAATGTTTTCTCATTCATCAATTTGAAATTTTTCCATTCAGAACATTATTTTAACTCCATTGATTTTACAGAAACTGGTGAAGTAGATAAATCATATTGTTTTCTTTTAACTTGTTATTATTATTATTATTATTCATTTGAAACATTTTGTTTTCTATACGTCACTAGAAGTGTAGTGTCTCAGACTGCCACGGAACATCTCAAAATGTTTCTATTTATTATCTATGATTCAGAAAACAGTTGTACAAAATAAATCTGAACACTTAACTGTAGTGGTTTAGGTACAGTTTTAATTATCAAAGAGAGGCTACCTACAAGTTTAAAATTTTACCGTTTTAGTAGTTTTATTCAATCAAGATTATTTAATTACTGTCTTCTTTAGGTGTAGCATAATGCAGTATTGCTGTCCATCAGAGCGGGCAATTCTATTATGGGATTTTTTGAAGTTTGGATTTTTAATTGGCCTGGGTACAGAATTGGTGTCTTTTATTGACTTAAAATAACTGCTAAGAGATGAGATCAAAAAATTAACATCTTCAGGTTCCTAAGGGACCTCAGAAATCTAAAACAAAATCAAAAATGTGATTTTTGTATTTTCAGTTGCAGCTGCTCGCTTGTTTTTTTTAAAACAACCCAGAACCCACTACATGGAGGTGGCTGTAAGTTGAGTTCCACCCCCTTTACCATCCAGAATTTCTTTCCTTAGTTTATGATTTACTTACAAAAGTGTCTTCTAGTTTCAAATTGGAGTAGCTCTTGTCTTGAGAATATTCTAGCTCATATTAATCCGTCCCTCGCTGTAGTACTACACACTAAAGAAGATGTCTCTGTAACCAATTTTATATACCGTTCTACGACCTGAGTGTGACATGGAAGTTTTCATGTCAATCTCCCCCGGGTACCTTTAAAATCATCTTCTGAAGGTCTGACTCACTAATAAACTTGGTTACAGCAAACTCTGTTATTGAAACAGACTGCCAGTCAATCACATCGTGTATATATGTATGCCTCGACTTCAAAATTAATATTTGGCGCTTTGAATTCACGAATACCATTCTTTACTGGGTGTGAATTTCGACATTTAAGTATACGGAGAGCTAATTCGCAAATCGCTTCCGATCGTCGCCTAGGAGGAGCATTATTGAGCAAAATAACCATTACGTTGAATAACTAGGTCAACTGTCCTTTCTAGCTCATTTGATAAACATCAAGATGATTTAATTATGTGAAATAACTGCTTGGTGCCATACTTGCAGGACGACTGACGTTTAATTGAAGCCCAACTCTTACGACATATTCGGCTAATATCTTCAATGAATCTAAAAGATTTTCAGTCGCGACATACAATCTTAATATCCCGTTCGCAGTAGTTAGCTACCTAAAATGCGAAGTTGTTTTCTTGCTAATCGTTGCGATACACTGCCACTTTTAATTGCCAAGAACATTTGGCACAGATACTTCTGATTGGTAGTTAGTCCATCCAAATCCACTGGAGGCAACTCAACTTCTATACTTTGGGACGTGACAACGGGGGCATCTGTTCACACTTATCAAGAAGCTTTCCTATAATGCCTGTTTGGGTCATTGGTTTTTCCATCTAATTGGTGCATTAAATGGTGGAGCGGCAATTCATTGGTATGGAGTAAGCACATAAACCATTGAAGCTTCTGAGGTAATATGTCCAGAACGAAAGCGCTTATTCGAAAATATTAGTCTTTCCAGAAAGACAATTGCACGTCGAGTTGATAAGATTTCTCATAATTTATTTGATCAATTGAATTTAAGTCCTTTGGTGCTAGCAAGTTAAGAACAGTTCGTGCATGCATGAAATGTCTTTTGATGTAAAGTATCATGATATAAAAAGTGATTATATGTAACGAAACAAAAAATAGAACAATGATAGAATACAAAACTTATAAATATAAAAAGGCTGTTTATTAGAAAAATCATTGATTTCCAGTAGTTTTTAGGAACCTGAAGCTGAACGCAGACATGACTGAGATTTTTTGATGAGGTTATTGACCGAGAATGGCAATAATTGTAAGTGTAATCTCAGGCAACATTCAATTATTAACCTAATTTTTGATAGAATAACATCCAAAAAGTCGATATTTTCTGAAAATTGTAAAAATTGCTCCTTATCTAGGAAGCTAAAGATGAAGCCGCACATAACTGCTATTATCTGTGCTTTATATTTATCCAAAACCAGGCGATTGCAATTTCTAAAATAAACTTATTTGCTCCGCCCTACTATCCATGAATTTACACCAATTTTCGATGAAATTTTTTAAATTTCGTATCTGAATTCGTACACTCCGTATATCTGTCTGTCTGTTGCCATGTTCCCCATAACTGTATAGGACATGAAATCAACTTAAAATTTTCCCCTGATTCCAGATACATAATCGGTATTTTGATATCTCGAATAATTTTCGAGAAAATCGAGATCGAAAATGGCGATTTTTTGACATAGTGATATTATATATGATATCGACTTAGTTTTTAACGCTGAATACGACTATGAAATTTAAATGTTTATATCTCGAGTAGATCTCCAGATATTCGATTTTTATACCTCGGACAGTTCTCGAGTTATTCAATTACTTTTAAATTTCTTCATGATCATGCTTGCATTTTCATTGGTTATTTTTCCGACGAAACAAGAAAAATCAATTATTATTAATTCTAGATTATCAACTTGGTACAACATTTTTTACATTACCTACAATCGTTTACGTATTTTGATATTTATCACAAAGTTTATTTAACAAGAACAAAAATAAAATAAGTTTAATCGACTACCTCGTCCGCAATTTCTCAAAGGAAGGATGAAATATTTAGATCAACACCATTTGCAGGTAGCAGCTCTTGTTTCCATAATAAAAAATGTATATTAATAAGTAAGCCAAGACAAGGAAATTGGAAAAGTTTTCTAAATTAGAAAAGACTTCCATCATCAATTATAAAATAATTATAAGCTTCGGAAATATATTACAAGTAACTGAAACGTTATAAGTTACAATCCTATAAATCCACCAATAATAAACCCTTCCGAAATTAAAGTGGAGTGGTTGCAGATAACGTTCAGTAAAACTGTAGACACCTCAAAAGTAATTAAAAGCGTGCTGTGGTGGGTGGGATTGGATAGATGGAAGGAGCACAAGGACGTTTTCCCCGATAAGTTGGTGTTATCTGCGGCCCACTAAGCTCGCAAGTAAGCAGTGCACGGTGATTAAATTGCTCCAAATGCATAGTTTTAGGACACCCCAAAGATATCCTTCTACCGCAAGCAACAAATTAGATCGTATATATAATTACCTACAAAATAAATGTAGTAGGTACAAACGAGGTATTTTGTGGATAAATTAATTTGTTTCTCTTCCAGATAAAATGCTATTTTGTAGTAATTAAAGTAAAATTTAAAAATAATTATTAACAGAACAAAATACACGTTTTAATTGAATTGCACATAAAGGAAATTAATTTAGGTTTTAAAAGCACTGACAAACAATCGAGTTTATTGATACAAATAAAATTATTATCCTGTTTATGCGGCATAAATTTTAAAATATAGTTGAAGTAAAAATGATCATATTTAATACAGTATACCTTTCGTGAATAATTGGACCTTTTAAAAAATACTTTTAAATAATTTTGATTTTAAAAAGTGTCCATTGATACAATATTTCTACTACCTAGTTAATGAATTCTTTATTATTTTAAGAATCGCCATTTTCTTTCTTTTAGAACCATCCAAAAATTATTCATTACTCTATTGTGAATAATTTTGAGAATGTTGGCGTTCAAAAGTCCCCAGTTCTCCATAATTTACACTTTGTATTGACTAACTCATAAAGAGTGAAACACAGTAACGTAGTCACAGAAACACAACTTTTTATTTCGTACAGATCTCTTTTTTCACAGAACAGTACATCATTAGAGGTTACAAATTAAAAAGTTAACGAACGCCACATCCGAGATATTTTATTCCATTCTTTTAAATTTTAGTCGTTTACGGCCATTCGATCTCCAATACGATTTTCAACATAGAATTTCCGAGTTCTATCTGTTCGTTTATTAAAAGTTGTTAATCTTTGTGGATTGCAATTTTAGAAATATTCAGCTTTACAACAAAATATTCTTTTAAAAGAAACGTTTTTGCCCTACTTAACTATTTTTATGGGACTTTCAACTTTTCTGTCAGTCTGATCACAAAATTGTATCCATTAAATAGTTGTTTTGATAATAAAAAAAGGATACTGCCTTATGTTAATAAATTAAAATTAAATAAACATAAGAGAGTACCTTTTCTTACTATAAGAATATTAGTTGTTTTGTAAAGTTAACGATTTCTTTCTATTTGATATTTTGCGTTGTTCGGTTTATCGTGCACTTGTATCGTACTTGGAGTGCATAGCATATAGAACGGTCGAAAAGTCAGTTAATTGTATAGCATTGGAATAAAGTAAGAAGCAAACAGGAACTAAATGGAAGACAATGGGTACAATCCTTTTTTTCTTAATCCTTCATGGATTTCCTATGGATTTTAGATTAGAATGTTATGTTCGGCACTTTTATGAGGAGTTTCCAAAAAAAAACGAGAAAAGAAATTAAAAACAGATTACGTTGCAATTTTCTAAGATAAATAATTAAAATGGTCAAGACATCCAGTCGCGGTTGAACAATTTTATGACTGGCCAAGTCTGCTTGTTTATTATTTGCATATTACACTGATTTTAGTATTGTCTGATTAGTTCCGATTAGACATCGCAGTTCAAAAATGGATTTAGGAGAAGTAACACAGTCGTCATTTGAATATCGAACGTAGGGTCACGTTTTGACAAAAGAAAGATAAGAGATAAAGTCGGCGAGTTTTGTGGGAAGTTCACATTTGTGAACGAAAAACTTACACATTCCATAAACGGAATAAAAATGTACAGGTTTTCAACAAAATCCAACAGTTGCAGCTTTTTCCTAAATAGGTCAACCAATGTATTTTGATCAACACTCACTATTCATACAACTTGGAATTCGCACGTCGCAGTTTCAACAAATAAATATGGTTCCCCATATACAGTCAAACTATTTCTACAGTTCTCGTCAAATACCACAATTCAGCATGACAACATCAAAGTCCATAATCACAAAGGACGAATAATCTAAAATACTAGAATATAGGAAAAGATTCAAAGATAGTTCTGATACCTCAACAAGAACTTTAAAATAGGCAATTTTGAAAAATTATTGATTAAATTCAATCAATCAGTAAATGACTATGATCAAAATTTGAAATTATCAGAGTTTAAAGAGTTTTTTAAAACTGTTCAGTATTGCTCTACAAAAGTATCCAAAATTTCTAAAATCGTTTAATTCTGGAAATTTCTAAATTTCGTTATCGAAGTAAATAGCACAGATTAAAGATATACCATCATAATCAATTAATAAGTGACCGAAATGATTAATCAATACATGAACATTAAGTTATTATGAAAAATAATAACATTTTTTAATATTTTAGATTTCCTACAACTCTGCAATATTAATTTTGCTCTAATAGAATTAGCCTGAATTTTAGAGATTTTAAACTTTCAGTATGTCTTAAGAGTTTAGATCACCATTTTAAGCAGCTTATTGACAGATTTTAAAACAATACATCCCAGCCATCTTTTTACAATCTTCCAAATGTTGGTTTCTGATAAACAATGTGGATATCTAAAATGAGAATTTTGGAGTGACTAACCCATGATCATGATTGGACCATTTCTAATATTCAAGTTCGTATTTCGGCCATTTTGTTAGTATTCTCCAATTTAGTCCCATAACAGTTGGTGGCGCTTTAGTTCTCATATAGAGCCTTGGCTGCGACTGACCACATAGCCTTTTCGTTTCCTCCAAACACGTCTACAAAATTTTAGGAAAGTGCTGCCTCACTTTTTGCGAAGATTAAACCCTGATGATATCAACAAAAGAACGATCAACACAGGGATAAATAAAGACAAGATACATATAAATAGAATAGAAGAAACCAGATTACTCGGTAGACTAAGACAATCGCAGTTCTGGTAAGAACGGAACGGGCAAAACTTGCCTAATCCATAAAGTGAAGAAGACTTTTGTGATAAGCTGTCAGGTTTTTGAGGATGAATAGAATGATTGCCTTACTAAAAAGTCTTTTCGAAAATTTCTCTTAGAGTAACTTAATTTAATTCTAGTCTAACCATCCTCCAGTGTGCCAGATAAAATGATGGAATCCTAAGGATAGATTCTGCAAAAGTGCCAATAGCATATTGGTTAGCATTAGGACCAATCTAGTTTCATTTCTGCAAATAGTTGAACGCAAAAGCCTATTCTAAGCAAACGTCTTTGTTGTCTTAGGTAGGTGGAGACCGCCAAAGCCTTTGATGTTTAACCCATTTTGGCCCGCTGTACTCATTTAAGTACATAATCTAAGAATTTTCATTATGTGGCGTTTGTTGTCAGTTTTGCATATTTAGTCGACGATGCAGTATTCTTTTCTCATGAGCTAATGTGGTTTACTGTACTACCTTCAGTTGATTTCCCGGTATAACCTAACATCGTGTGTGTATATTTAGCGCCTTTTTGTACTGCCGGTTTATTGTGATTTTATAACCCGAGACTACAAAATATCAGTAATTATTTTTTTTGGGAGTGCACTTATCTTAGATAGCCAATTTTGCGTATAACCAAAATTACATGAACCGTTTTATGTAGGTGTACTTGTTTGAGTACGGCGGAAACAACTCGATGTTTTTGCCTTTGGTACTTAGAAGGTACAACGGATCCTGAACCTATAAATTCGAGTTTGTTTTATGGAAAAAAAGCATACGCACAAAATGTTGCAATTATTGTTATTCCTACCCTTCCACTTGAGGTACGCGAAAAAGTCGAATTATTTTCATTAAATGACGAAATGTACGACTCTGAAGAAGATATCCCTTTGGCAGCATTATATAATATTGGTAGAAACATTCCTAAAAATAAAAAGCGACGAACTGTAGATAAAGAACCTGTATGGACAAACCAGATGATAGACATAAGCATGAACCAAAGCAATGGTCATTTAGAGCGAAAGAAACAAATAAAGTCTGAATTAGAGGGATTGAGCTCAGTTGAACTATTTGAGAAGCTTCTTGACGACGACTAATAAAGCATCTAGTGCAAGAAACACAACGGTACGCTACTGACAACGACCACGAATTTACTGTTACAGAAGAAGAATTAAAGTTTTTGTATTGGCATTTTATTGTTTTCGGACAAAGACGTAAATGTTTCAGTTGTTTCGAATTCTATGAGCCAAAGCAGATACCAAGAAATAAAAAAGTATTTTCACATCGCTAATAATGCAGAACTAGATAAAACGAACAAAATATTCAAGCTGCGCTCTTTCATGCAGAAGCTAAACAAAATATTTTTACAATGAGGAGTGTTTCATGAAAAACTGTCAATAGACGAAACTGTGATAAAGTATTATGATCACCATTCTCTAAGCAATTTTTCAGGGAAAAGCTGGTTCGATTTGGTTACAAATATTGGCTGTTTTGCTCTTCTACAGAATTTTGCTACAAATTCAACACATATTGCGCATGTTTCCAAAGAAGGAGCTGCTGATTTGACTTTAGGTTCCGGAGTAGTACTTTAAGTACTTGAAACTATTAGTGAACTATCTGCCCATTAGTTTTCTTTGTTAACTATTTCACAAGTTCTTGTTTACTTAGTACTTTGAAAAACTTAGACTGGAGACGTACTGGAACCGTCAGAAACAATCGCACAAAAAAATGTCAGCTGCCCAGTAAAAAGGAGATGAAGAAGAAAGATCAAGGGGATTTTGAGTTTCAATATGAAAAAGAAAATCAACTGCTGTTTGTGAAGTGGAAGAACAATAGATGTGTCGCAATGGCTACAAAGAAAAACAGGAGAAAATTGATGTGGCGCAACCGCAATTCTGCTATGAGAGGTGTGCATCTTCTGCATCAGTCTGTAAATAACTATTGGGTTACTATTCAGGGTAGAATATGGTGGTGGGTCTTCTAGACGCACATGCTATTGACCGATAACCAAAAACTCGAGTTGCTAAATTTTCAGCGTAACATCGCTCTAAATTATTTGAGCACCGAGCATACCACAAGCCATTACCGAAAACAAGAATGGCCAAAAAACTATACCGCCAGATGAGATGTTGTGTCTGTTATTTATGCTCTCGATGGAGTTTCATAACTTGTAAATTTACTTTTTGTATATAGAAAGAGGCTGTTTCATTAAATTTCATACACAATAGTTTTCTTTATTTCAAATTTATAATTAAAATTGTAATGTCATTTTAAAATCTTGCGTACTCATCCGAGTTCTGCCTTGAGTTTCGCTTTAAATACATTCATTCAATAAAAATTTATCGTTTCATTTCGCTTTTTAATGTTTAGCAAGTTATTTATATTGCTAACATATATTTCGTTCAAGGTTTTTTCAAAGCTTTATTGTTAAAGAATTAAAATGTATTCAACAAATTGTTTTATGTTCCTTTCATCACTGATGAAATCATCTTTTTGTTGTGAGAATGTTTTATTTAGGCTTCATTAATTAAATTCAATATGGCATTCTATTACTAAAACGTGCCTTGTGCTAGTTCGAAACTGTTTATAAATCTTTGTTATAGTTTTCGTCATTATCAATTCAAGGAAATTTTATTGACATTCGAGTTTGTTTCTAAGAAAAAAATGTTTGCCTGGGTGAGAGGCAGCTTCACATTATAGAAATAACGTTTGTATTTTTCCATTTCTCAGCTTACCGTCTGTGTTTTAATTGGTAATATAGTGTGCAACCAGCTTCTTTACTATTTCAAATCATTTTATGTATGAGATCATTTTCGGGTAGTCGAAATCTGGATGCCGCGAAGGACGGTTTTACCTCCATCTTTTGAGTGCGACGCGACCATGGTTAATTTCAACTTTAGTGGCTATAGGTTTGTTTATGTACTGGCATTTTATTGCATTTTCGTTAACCCTAGAGGAAAGACTTCTGGAGGGATTAAAAACCATCGCTCTACTGGGCGGATCTTGGGTCCAAACTTATAAGACGAAGCGTTAAACCCAATTAACTTTCCAGTGTTCGTAAGGTGAGAAGTTCATTGTATTCAGTCTTCGGATAGAAGCATCGTGTAGAGGAATAACCGTGTCGTGTGCGTCAGTTGAATCCATTTAGTTTCGATATTCTTCTTCTGCTTATTGTTCAAACAGTCATCTTGGAAATTACCGTTATGTGTTGGGTGTTCGACGACTCCGCTGTTTTCATCATATTCCCTGGCTGGTAAAAACATCATCTCATCGCCAGTGTCTGATGGGAAAAATTGGTATTCTCTACGTTAAAATTAAAGTTTTGTGTTCTGTGAAAATTTAAATGTTTTAAAATTTATTGTGAACGAAACCATGCCATCTGATCGTTTGATTTTACGTAAATTTGATTCTCGTTAACCAAGTACGTTGCTGGAAATCAAAGAACCTCCAGATTTGGAGTAAGACAGATAATCTTTTATGTTACATATATTTGTTTGTATTTTCATGTTGTTCTGTCTGAATGTTTTGAGTATTTAACGTAAATATTTAATTTCTTTTAATGATAGAAAAAGTATCTCTATACTGTAATCTTTCCGGAAAATCTAGGGAATTATTAGGTTGTTTAAATTTTATAATAATCTTTTGATTGTTTTCTTTTTGATTGAAATAATACAATTTCATATGTTCCAAGTTCCTAATGGTTTTAAGTTTTGTTCGGCTTTATTTTTTGAGTTGTTTAATTCAATAATTCCTTTGCGTATTAATGATTTTTAAACGCATTTGTTTAACGGGCCCTTCAGACCTAATTTTTATGTAATCATTGTTTTCTTTTTACGTATTTAATGTTTGTAAAGTAATAATTTCTTTATTCAACCATACCGTTTCAAACCTGTTGGTTTTTTTTATTTGACTTCAAAGCATCTAAATAAACTCATATAGTTCAACTTTTGTGTTCTTATTTATAGAAGTTTTGTTTTGTTTTATAAGCTTTATTTAGGTACCGTAATGAAGAGATCCTGACTTCTGATAACTAACATAATAATACTTGATTTTGTAATTAAATCTTTGTTTATAGTTTTGAGAAACGAGAGAGAGGCTAGAGATTTATAAAGTTTATTTTATTTTAAGTTACGGAACCAATGTAGGTTCCTTGGTAAGTAAAGAGAATTCAATTTGATCTCGAGACACGATTTTCAAATCTCTATATACAGGGTGGTATCTTGAGTGAACCCTATATACAGGGTGTTGTTTGGAAAGGACTCCATACACAGGGTGTTAGCCAACGAGAACCTACATGGGTTGACCGATGGTTTTTTCTTCTAGTTCAGTTTCTGGCGTCCTCTAGATAACTTTTTAAATTTTCAGTCAAAATTCAACTTTTAGGTTTAGGTAAGAACCTAATTTTTGGGCCATTTGCTACCTTTGAATCCTCCTCCTCTTCGACTTCAAGCTACGGGATTGAACATCTTCCGATTTCTGGCTTATACGGGAATTAGGCCTCTTTTCAGCTTTTTCCCGTTACAAAATGTAAAAAAAGGTCAATAAATTTCCATATTTTAGTGTAACATTTAAACACCGCTGTAGTCCCACTGTATTCATTTAAGTACATTCGTGTTTTTCAAAAATGTTTCAACCAAAATTGATAGTCATAACTAAATATGTTTGTTTGTGTTAACGTCAAGCAATATATATTTAATAAAAAAGATACTTCTCGAAAAATATCTGATGTGGTACCAAATGGGTTAATAATACTGAACTTTGAAATTAATTTAGCTACTCTTAAGGTTTTGAAGTCTAGTTGATATCTGTTCAATAAAGGCCTTAATAAATATATGAATACATACTAGTAACGATCTTAAGTAAAGAACAGCTTTAGACTAACGTTCTGCCCTATTAGTCGGATACTGGCCAAATCATTCGGCGTCGGACTAAACTATCTGGTCTACGAATTTTTATTTGTAGGAGACAATATATGCATTTTATGGATCTTTATCCTTTATTTATGATACATATAATCCCCACTATAAGTTGAGAACAACTTTTATGTATTTCCTATTTGGAAATATTTTTATTGAACAACGAGTCGGGTCAGCCGTTCTTATGTTTGGGCGTTGTTATTATATAGCGCCTTAGTATTTAGTATTTTCATGATGTTAAATGTTATACTTGATTAGTATATAATCAGTATGAAGCGGGCAAGCATGGACTTTCATTATCCTCTACTGATGAGTCCAAACAAGGACGAAACGATCGTCTGGAAGTATGTTAGTCAATGCCTGCACGAATTTTTATTTGTGGAAGACAATATATGGATCTTATGGGTCTCTATCCTTTATTTATGATACTTAGTGTAACTTCTAAATTATAACATTTAAACATGTGTGACGAGCAGTACGGTAGCTATTTTATCGTACTCCGATTTGGTCATACTAAAGCATTAACATTTCTCTAAATAACAACGTACGGATTGGATTTAGAGTATACAGCATCTGGTAGTGCTTATAGATTAAGTTACATAGTTTTTATAAACTTAATTAAATTTATTTGCAAATAAAAGTTTTTATTTTTCTGTAACAAATTATTGTTTTTATAAAAATAATCATTGGCACTGTATTACATGAACGTGTTTGAACATCGTAAATTATATTTATTTCGGCTTTTATTGCCACTAGAACTGAACCAAGATATCTCAATCACATTTCACATCATTAACAGACTTTATTTTATAGTACAATAAAAGCCACCTTTTTTAGTGGAGCATTTATACGCCTCGATCAAAAATAAATCACATGTCGTTTGATATACCAATATCGAAAAGATATGGTTATATATTTGACAGAATTTTTTTATTACCTCATACATAAGCAAAAATCTACCATTATATTTTATATCCCAACAACGCATCTGCTATTTACCACTGATAATTGTGGTACTGGCATCGTTATTTTTCATTATTTCGCTCTTATTTTATATTTTTTTCTCTTTTTCATTTTTCAGTATATGCAAATGATAATATACAGGTTTATGATTAAATATTTTGAAAGCTAACTGATGAGGACTGGAAGATATTTAAGGTTTGGTGGTTTTTACAGAATATCAATATGTAGTTAAATGACTAAAACGTTTGTTTCAAACAAAATTCATAGAACTAAACATCATCATAGTAACATGCAATTCTTTCCTCAGTAATACATTTACGTTAAATCTCTAAAAAAAAGAATAATTTTGTGTTACATTTATTTCAATTCATTTTCATCTTCAAATCCTCTTCTGAAGAAGATGCCCTTAGAAGGGCAAAAAACGTGATGTTTCAAAATTGTTCAAAGCCATTCCATGTATTCAGTTTTGCACAACATCTTATCAAGGGGAGACACAAATATTTTTTATGAAACTTCCAAACAGAAATAAAGGTAGGGCATTGCAAGCAATCTAGAGATTTCGACCAATTACTTTGAATGTCAGGCAGAAATTTGACATAATAAAATGCCCAACAAATAAACTGATCTTATTTAATATGTTTCGGATTACAACTGCTGTCTATAATTGAGAATTCTTTTAATGCATCGAATGTTAGCGATCTAAACACTTCGTGATTACAACTAAAATGTGCTGTAAATGGCATTAGGGAAACGTTTATGTATACGGATTTATCTTCCAGTCAGGACAAACTTTCAAATGTTTCCTCTATTTCCTTGTTACTTGCGTACATACTCACTTCCTTAATAAAGATGATCTAAACGACTTGTATGAATATGTATCACGGAAGCATGAGGTCTTAAATTTTGTAAGCTTTTCAAAATAAAATAACTATACCCATACCCAAATTTGGTTAAATTTAAATTAGCTATTTATATCTCTTGTCTCTTGTCAAACACAAAGATTCATCATTATTAAAGAGATGACTTCAACTTCTACGAAATTATTGTCATTCGGCTATTAAAAGAAACTGCTTACAACTCGCTTTGTGAAGTTTTTCTCGTGCATTCAGTGCTTTTTGTATTTACGTATAAAGTTCGTCTTTTTATTGAAATCCGGAAACATCCCTTTTTATTACTCATTAAACGAGCAAACTAGAAAATCCTTCTACCCTATTGTTTTTTCCCGAAGAAGACTCGACTTTGGTGCTTCCTGATTTCAGCGCTGATTAAGCCCTATTAGCGAGAGAATAAGAAGTAATCTTTTTAGGCCCACATGTTTCAATAAAACAGATTGTTAGAAGGAATGAGTCTATATTCGGTTCAAATCTTGTTAACAACTCAATTCATTCTGTAGGCCCACCGGGAGGTTTCTAAATCACCCGAAGACATTGTGTGCAATTTACATGATAAATAAATTTCCGTGTTAGTGTGAAATGCAGGAAGAATCCAAAGAAAAAAAAACGTGTGGGAATAACTGAAAGGGCAAATGTGAACTTAAAACATTCAGGTTAGCATCGACCTGTTTTTTCTTTAAATTATTTCTGCTTTTCATCATTTAGACACCCATAGAAATTTAATTTTGGTATTTGTACTCATAACATTCAAGTATAAAGCATAAATTATTGACATAACACATTACTTGCTACTTCTGAAACGATAGTTTCGCAATGAGAGTTCGTAAATTCTGTGTCAGTATTGAAAAGAATATATATTTGTTTTTATCGCTTCGGAAAACGATTGATAGGGCTTTTGAGTTTGTATTTCCACACATACTTCATTTGAGAGAGTCGGGACTGTTTCAATCAAACCACGAAATGTAATTATTTTTTTATTTTGTGACTGTGCTGCATACTTCTTGCAATCGCTGAAAAATATAATTGTTTTGCATTCTTTTACTTTGTGTATTCTATTTATAGGACAATAAATACATAGGGTGATTTTTGAGACCAGCTCACAACAATCCATCTACTTGTCCGGATAGATTGAAATTCTTACCTTTAGACATTCAAACTAGCGTACTAGGGTACTTACTGCTGAACAGATCAGTGCTTACGGTTCCAGTAAGATGTTCCATAGCTTCTACACCTATTGGTAGGATATAAGAGTTTTGCAAATTTTTACTTTTTGTGGATTATTAAAAGACTTCGACTCTTTTTCGAATGAAATTAGAAATTAAGAACTTCTTATTGTCATTAAAGATGAAAGAAAGACTTTAAAAGAGTTGATTAAATATTCTTTGAAAAGTTAACTTGACTTTGAATACTTTTTAGAATAAATCCATTTTGCGCGGTTCCATCTTTGGATCATCGCTGTGAATTCTTCTAACTGCCAAACGTTTAATTATTTTCTTAAGAGGTTAAGGGTTTAGACACATTCGAAAATCTAGCTCTTATGTTCCCGTCTAAAGTACGATTAAAAGGATTTTTAAGCATTAAAATTCTTGCGTAATTTAGTTGCATGTCGACATAATTCAAATATCGCGAAACATTTTAAGGAATCGCGCTAGAAGCTTCGATGCTCTTCAGCCCAGTAGAATCAGCTCACAGGGAGAGAAGTAGTAGAAGCGTCACGTCACAATTGGAGTGGTTGCTCGTATTTTCACGGCGAGGTAGCCGAGATGTGATTGCAGTAACAGTGATGTGGTAGTGGAGGTTAACATTGCTAACGTTCTGTGCGATGCGATGTAGTGTAGAATAATGGCGTACGCGCAGGACCGGCTGGAAGTTTTGCGGGGCCCAGGGCAGCAAAATTTTGCGGAGCCCTTAAAATAAAAAAGAAGAAACACTGCTTTTTCAGACATACTCTAATTTGTTTATTTTAAATATTCAAAAAAAAAATTAGAAATTTTATTTGTTCTGAACATATCGATACAAAGAATTAATTATTTTTCTCTCAAGGCGCGAGGCCCCAGCAGGTGCGGGGCCCTGGGCAGTTGCCCAGTAAACCCGGCTCTTCAGCCGGCCCTGCGTCCGCCGCTGAAACACGTTTTGAAGATGTGCGGAGGTCATGGTGATGTCAGACGCAGACCATGATAACTGACGTCGGCCAAGATGTACCAGATCACCGACTAAAATATCTGCAATGGCTAGAAATAGAGGGTGATATGTATTGACTGCGATCTTAGTCACGTTAGACTCGAATATGAGTTATGCATCATTTCCTATAGTTTTGTTCCTGCTCTTTCACAGTGTGTACCCGAAATTAACGAAAAATCGATCTAATTCACTGCAAACCGAGAATAAAAATAAGTATGTAAAAGCGATCGAAGGCCGTGCTTTAAATTGAAATACCTCAAGACTATTTAAATGTGACTTTTCCTTTGTACTCTTCAAACGTCTTTTCAGGATCACAATTTCACACGTAGTAGCTGCGCAAATGCAGATCGTTAGCGGATCAGTATGTGAGATTATACCTGATCTGCAACTGAGAGTAAGAAACCTGCAGTTGTGTACCAACTAGACCTAGTTTTCCTTCTTGGAGAGTTTTAAACTGTTGCTTGAATTTTCTTTATACAGACCATTGCCATTATGGCGCAAGAGCTCGCGATTGATCCACAGCACATGACATATTTTGTTTACCGAATAAATGCAGTAGTTTACGAAAATTCTAAGAAATTATTAACAAACTAGGAACAAAGTAAACATTCTGGTTAAGTCAGGACTTTGTTAGATTTTTTAGAACACGCGACTTTAATATTCTTACAAAAAATGGGCCTAATTTTCAAAATTCGTCAAAAGATGTTCTTCAGTAAATAAAGGCAGAATTCGGTAGAAAGCGCTTGTAAAATACATTAATGCTTTAACGCGCTTTTTCGGAAAAATAGAATAAAATCAAGTTTATCAGAATAGACCTGAAAAATCTGGTGAACATACACCTCAAATACAATTTAATCGCCATTAAATTGTCGTTGCCCTCATCCCTCTAAATTGAGAACCAAAGAAGTTCTAGACTCTGGAATACAGTTCTTATCATTCCTTTGCTTACTATTTTTATTAATGAGTTTAGTTGAATCTCTTTGGAACTTAACGGACTAAAAAAATCTTTCAGATATAACATAAAGCGCAATTTAATTAATTTAACATTTTTTGTTGCCGAAATTCCAGGATAAAACAAAACCGAATTTTGTTTACAATTCAGACTATTTTTATTGCAAGAAAAGTCACACACTTAATTAGAAATTAGATTTTCTAAAGTTAAATAACTATCAAATTTATTTAAAGAGAAAATACTGATTCCAAATACCAACAAGCATTGTAGTTAATAAAAGTTGTCAACACGTTGCAAGAAATTTTCTGACAGTGAAGATTCTAATATTAATCACAAATCATTCAAAACTATTGTTGTTGACCTGCCACTCGCCCAAGTAGAAAGTATAATTTTGTAACATGATAATTCGTTATCTAAGATGTTGCAATTACAATAGTACAGTTGTAACAATGGTATAATTAACTAAAATTAAATCTGTTTCCTAACGTATCAAATAAAGACTTGCCTATTCTGTTACTTGCCACAGTTTGTAATCACTGATATTATTTATATGCTACAAAAGCATATTTAGTTTCATGTATATTGAACCTATTTCTCTTCATGCCACTTTTACAAGCGTTCGAAATTGAAGTAAGATAGGTAGAAATGATTCCCACATAAATATTTGTCATGTGTTTTAGTTTCGCCCTACATTAGCTGATAAACAAACAATAAAGCAAAGAACACAGAACGCTAGAGCATGGAGAGTTAGAAAAATATTTGTTGAATACACAGGGTGTTTCTATAAAGACTAGTCAAGTTTTAGCAATGTGTTCTATAGGTGTCTAGCAATGTTTAGATTTCAAGATAAGAGAAAGTGAATATAAACAAAAATACAATACATCTAGTAAACAAGACTAAACAAAGCGTTCAAAGTTACCTCGTTAAGCATTCATTCACACAGCCTTTTCAGCGTCTTACTCATCGACTGTTTTATGTATATGTTTGAAAATTCCATCTGTATTCTGGATGAATTCAAATGCAATCGCGAAGAGTTTTTTAAGAATTTGTAAGTTTGTAACAGGATTTTTATAATCAAGAAATTTGCGATATCCTCACAAGCAAATCCAATGCGTTACATTGTGGTGGATCGTGCTAGTCCTTCTCCACCAAATCCTTGGTTAGTTGAATTACTTAACAAAAGTTTCATTGTTAAGCAATATTGTAGAAGGTTTATAACTGGTTTTAGAGCTATATTTGTATAAACCCTTTATCGTTTTATGTACCCTATAGGACATACGGTTAATGTTTGACGAGATCTTTTAAAAACACTTTGTATAGAAACAAGAGACAATCTCCAACATTGTTATCATTCCTGCAATACTTGTACATTGCATTGTTTATCTGCTTTTGTTGGGTACATATCTATAAAACATACAAAATTAATTTGTGTATTTATATCACATTCACTGTATATTGTTTCAGTGCACTTCTTAATTAATAAACTTTAACACCTTTCTATAAAGTAGTTTATTTTTATAGAAGATGTTTATACGTTCTTCCACCTGATACAAAACCGTGAAAGACATAAAAATGTACTATACACATAATTTTCCCTTGGGCATATAACATTTAACATAAATATAATTATTAATTATACATAATACTTTTTTCCGTACTTCTATAGTTTTTTTTGTTATGATTGAAGTAACTGAAAACGCTTCGACCCACTTTGAATGTGCATTTAGGATTACACAGCCCCACAAAAAAATAAAAAGGTTTTGACCTGGGATCGTGACTATGGTAGTCCGGTGTACTTTTCGACGCTGAAACCGAATCCGATCTCAGAATAACAAATATACCCTCAAAATCTTTCGCTAGAGCAAAAAAACACCCCCAAAATAGGGCAAAATCACTACTTAAGATCTATATATATAAAACGTCAAACAAGTACCACGAGCGGGTTAAACCAACAACCGAGTACCATGAGGGTGTTTAAAAACGGTAAAACCACCCCTTACATCAAAATACGATAAATATTTAAATGTAAAAGATTGATGAAGAACGTAAATATATAGCATTTGAAAATCGACCTCCAGTATATAACAATTTGTTACTTTGTCTCTATTTATTTGCATGTATTTTATTTTGTGAGTGTTGATTTATTGTAACCCTAATGTAAATGGAGATTATATTCCATTTTAGGATGGTTTTATGTCCGAAAGGAAAAGTGTTAAACATACACTAAAGGTTTATGTCCAAACACTAAACATTTGCTGTTTTAAGCCATTTTCTGCGTATATATTGTATTTTAATCTAAGGGGTGATTAAGACTCATTTTGGAGTGGTCGAATCTTCTCAGGGAGAGGAGGGAGGGATGTCTGGCCATATATGTACTGGAGGTATATCTCCAAATTCTATACATTTACGTTCTTCATCAACGTTTTACATTTAAATATTTATCGTATTTTGATGTAAGGGGTGGTTGTACCCTTTTTAAACACCCTCATGGTACTCGGTTGTTGGTTTAACCCGCTCGTGGTACTTGTTTGATGTTTTATATATATGGTTCTTAGGGAGTGATTTTACCCTATTTTGGGGGTGTTTTTTGCTCTAGCGCAAGATTTTGAGGGTATATTTGTTATTCTGAGATCGGATTCGGTTTCAGCGTCGAAAAATACATCAGACTACCATAGTCACGATCCCAGGTCAAAACCTCTTTGTTTTTTTGTGGGGCTGTGTTATTAAAAAATATTTATCTAGATACGGGCCTGCAAAATCTACATGCAAGCGAGACTATACTTTTTGTAGGCCAAGACCAATTGCTTAACCCAGCTTTATCAGGATTCTTTTTAGAACTTTTATGTCTTTATCAAGTCCAGGCCACCAGAAGTATGATTTTACTAAGCTTTTTGTTTTGACTGCCCCTATATGAGATACATGTTAATTTCGAAGTATGTCATTCTCTAAATCTGACGGTATAATCATTTTATTTTTCCATAATAAACAATTGTCTTCAATACTCAACTCATTTCTAATCCTATAGAATGATTTAAGATTTTCATTAATATTTGAAGACCGATCTTTACGTATGAATTGCATGTCTTGACGTAAAAGTTCATCTTCAGCAGTAGCTAATTTAATAGGTCCAAAATGTATTGGAGAATTTCCATTATTCGCAAAATAATTAACCCATTAACTGCCGTTTGGCAACGCTAAATTTTGTACAAAATAGATTCCTGCATTAACATATTACGCATTTATCATCAAAGATGGAAGCATAGTCGCTTTAAAACATTCACGTGCTTTGTAATAAAGCAATTAAAGGTAGAGAAATCGTATGTTTTTAACGTTTTTTCTTTATTTACACATATCATATATATATATATATATATATTGGTAGCTTTAACTAAAGATATTTTCAGTTTGTATAGCTAGAAATATAAGTGTTGCCATTTGGCAACGGTAGCTGTTGGCAATACCATAGTTTCATACATTTCTTTATATTACTTGTAGTGATGGATTAACCCTTGAAGAAGCTTTGCAAACGGTTTATTCGGATGGCTTGGATGTTTCCAAGATATATATTGAACCCCCAGACCTCGGACAATTGACGGATTAAGATTCTGAGAGGAAGATGAAGGAGGATTAGCGGATAATTTATCAGCAAATTAGCTTCGTACACATGCCAAAATAGAAATTATTGAGAATAATTCTGAAGATGTTGTGGAGGATAAAGTAAAAATGGAAGACAAGGATAAAGAGCAGGCGGGGGATGTAATAATAACGAGCACAATAAGATTGATGTTGGAAAAGCCGACTTCAATAAGATTTGTTGGGTTCGTGGAGATTTGGAATGCGTGCCAAAATACTTTCCAAACCCAGACTATGAAAAACTTAAATGTTTAACTCCTACCAAAATGTTTGAATTATTTTTCACAGAAGATGTTGTTTCTTTACTTGTTACAGAAAGTCACAAGTATGCTGAATTCAAAAACGAACACAATTATTTTACAAACTCTAATGAAATGAGTTTTCTTAGCATTTCAATTTTGTCTGGTTATAATTTTCTTCCGGGTAAAGACTTTTATTGGTATACACGTACGACATGGGTAATACATTAGTAAAAAATGCTATGCGACGACACCGTTCCAGAACTATGAGCCGCAATATACACTGCGCTGACAACGCAAAGATCGAGAAATGGGACAAATTTTATAAATTACGGCCTCTAATGGAAAAACTGAAAGCTAATTTTATCTAACATTTTGTATCGGAAGAAGATATGAACTATGACAAATCTATAGTGAAGTATTACGGTCGGCATTCCTGTAAACAAATTATTAGGGGCAAACCGATTCGATTCGGTTATAAAATTTGGAGCGTAAACACTAAAAGTGGAAACTTGATAAACTTCACGCCTTACCAAGGCGCCGACTCTAGAATTAAAACCGACTATCAAAATATGTTTGGAAAAGCGGCTGCACCTTTCGTTACAATGTTGGATGAATTTCCCGATTATAAAAGGAATTTGGAGTACTACCTTTATTTTGACAACCTTTTTAGTAGCTTCCATTTGTTGAACTATTTGCGAGATTTTGGTTATAGAGCGAGAGGAACAATACGCGATAATCGCATATCAAAGAACTACCCTTTGCTTTCAAAAACCTCAATGAAAAAGAAACCTAGAGGTGAATATGACTATGTCCTAGATAGGACAAATGGAATACTGCTTGTCAGATGGGCTGAAAATAATATTGTCAGCTTAGCGTCGCCGTCGACCAAATACGGCATTCAACCTTTAGACGAGGTGAAAAGACATTCACAAGCCCAAAAGAAGAATATCCAGATTTCGAGACTGTTGCTTGTTTCAAAGTACAATTCGTCCATGAGAGAAACAACACCCGCAGTCTTTTCACCGGTAATCTTGATAAACAATTGGCAAAATTTTGTGAAGATTTTACAAATTCGATATCATTAGACAAAACTACTGCCCATCGTCTAAGTCGATTAGCTGAGAATTGAGGAATGCTTTTTTTCGAGAAATAGCGTATATAGTCAATGGTTTATGATCATAATAGCCAATCCTTCTTTCTCAACTTGACAATATTTTTTTCTCCGCATTTGATAAAACGCGTGAGGCATATGCAATCGGTTTTTCTTTTTTATTTGGCATGACATGCGTTAGAACAGAGCCAACACCATCATCCGATGCATCTGTAACTAATTTAACTGACAAATCACATTTATCATGAGGCAAAATATCAGTTGAATTCAGTAACTGCTTTATTTTGTTAAAAACATGGCCACAGTCTGATGACCAATTCCAAGCAACTTTAGTTTTCAGCAAATTTTAGAAAGGATCCAATATAGTTGCTAGATTTGGAACAAATTTCCCATAGCATGTGATTAATCTCAAAGAAAGGCGGTGTAACATTTTTAGGAACAGGGGCTTTATTAATGGCTGCTACTTTTTATTCAGAGGTATGCAACCCCATTTTACTAATTTCAAAACCTAAATAAGATATTTGGTGTTTAAAGAACTCAAACTTTTGTAACGAAATCTTTAAACCAGGGTTTGCCAACATATTTAGAACTTTATCTCTACTTAGCTGGGTGTTGCTTTCTATCTTCACCCGTAATAAGGATGTCGTCTAAAAAGACAACAATCCATTCTAAACCACTTAACATGGAATTTAACTGGAATACTAGCTATACCAAAATGTGTCCTAGTAAAACGATACAATCCTTTGTGAGTTGATACAGTGACTAGAGCTATAGATCTTTCATCAAGTGGTATTTGTTGGTAAGCATTAGATAAATCTATTTACTAAAATATGATCCTCATTGTAGTTTAACAAATAATTCAACGAGTTTTGGAATCGGATATTGATCTACTTCATCAATAAGTGGGTTTAGGGTAACTTAAAGTCTCCACAAATTCTTTCTGTGCCATCCTTTTTATTCACAGGAACTATTGATGTCTCCCACTTACTATAGTTAATAGGCTCGATAATCAGCTACTAAACAATTCAACTCCTTTTCAATCTTATCTGCAATTGCAAATGGAAGCGGTCGAGCTCTGAAGAATTTTGAAGATGTATCATCTGATTTTAAATTAATAGAAATTAAACGTTTACTAAAAGTACTGAGTCCAGGCTTAAATGCATTCTCATACATGTTAATTAAATTTGTTAAATCAATTGGTAACTCGGCATAATTTAATTGTGTTATACTAAGTTAAACAAATTAAAGATATCTTTTACCACCAAAGTCGGTCCAATTGCATCTCTTATTCCATAAATAGCTAAATAAGCTTCCTTATTTTGATAATTAATTTTACATTTAATAAATCTTATAGGAACAATTGCATTTCCATTATAAAGATTGAAATATTTATCTGTAACAAATAAACGTTTATCCTTAATGTAATTACTCCTAATATATATTTCTTTATGGATAACACTAAAAGCACCTGTATCTAAATTAAAACCAACAGAAATATTGATTAAATTGATTTCACCATCTAAATGATATAAACAATAATCATTTGACTCTGAAAGATTTTGAGTAGTAGTAGAAGGACCGTGAAGTCCAAAAGGTTCAATATGCCCGAAAGGGTCGACACACCAGACCGATTCGAAAGGCCCAATAGATCCGAACGGCCTGATAGACCCGAGAGGTCCGAAGGGCCGAGAAGTCTAAAAGGTCAACGGGCCGACAAGCCTTAGAGATCTGACAGGTTCGAAAAATCCGAACGGACCGATAGACCCGAAGGGCAGAGAAGTCAAAAGGCCCATCGGGCCCGAATGATCCGACAGACCGGAAAACCCCAAAAAGCCGCGAAGTCCAAAATGTTCAATAGGTCCAAACGACCCGACGGACCCGAGAGATCCAAAGTCCAAAAAGTTCCAACGAGCTGGAGAGATCCGAATAGCCTGATAGACCTGACAGGCCTGAAGGGCCAACAAGTCCAAATTGGTTTAACAAGGCTGGACAGCCCGACGGACTCCAGATATCCGGTAGACCTGAGAAATCCAAAAGGTTCAATGGCCCGACTGACCGGATGTATGCTCGAAAAGCCTGATAATAACTCCAAACTAGTAATCTGTTAATTGCTTGATGTCTTGGAGTGTTAAAAGTATACTTCTAGAGTTTTCCCAGAATTTCCAGCGTTTTTCTTCGGAATTTTCAGCGTTTTCTCAAAATCCCCAAACATCTAGTGACATTATAAAAACCTATATCTGTAAGTCCCTAAGTCGATTTGCAACACTGCATGTTTGTAAATTCTGGACGTACTTTTTGTACGATCAGCGTAGTGCCACGGACAACTAAACAAAATCGCCAAATTAATAATCGAAAACGACAACTGAATAAATTCTCCTTAGTTAGTAGTAACTGCACTAGATAAATCTAAAATTGTAACAAACTGTTCAAAGAAAATCAATGTGATTTAAAAA
>VTPC01001666.1:0-31367 GCA_011009095.1 Ignelater luminosus
ACGGGATGATAACGACAAAAGACGGTTACAAGATAAATTAGGAAAAATAAGAAAAAGTACTTCATGTTGCTAAACGTGACATTATTTTCCTCAATAATACTACACACGATTTCTAAAAATTTTAAAACATGTAACCATAATAATAATAATAAGCATCGAAGTTTCTACCTTTACAGCTCAGCGAATGAAGATGACAGAAATAATCTCTAAAATCACCTTCCTTAACCGAATCAAGTAGCTGCATTGTTATTTATTTATGCATTTTTATTGAAGCGTATAATGAGTAATAACATACACTAGTAATACAATAAAAATATGAAACTTGAGCTTTTGATCGATGTTCAGTTATTTACATGGAATCAGTCCAGTGCCCTACGGGTGAAAAACAGCTTTATTTAAAAAAAAAAATGCTACAAGAAGTTCTACACTTTGTTACCATCATCTTTTTTCAATCGAGATTGAGCCATAGGGTGGTAACTAGAGAGCGAATTTCTCAATTACTATCAAAAGTTTACAAAACTAAAAGATAATTGCATGTGAAAGCGCTAGAAACTACTTTTAGAATTGTTGCTTTTCTAACGATTCATTGCCTACCTCACGAGCTTGCTGTCTATCTATCGAAGCTTATCCACGATTTCTTGCATTTAGAATAATTCTTGGATAGTTTTATTAAATGCTTCTGGAATATTTGACAATCCAGTCATATCTCATAACAAGTTAAAACGCGCTTTGCTAATGTAAACTTTACATGACGGACTAGCCGACATATTTTTGATATCAGCGAAACATAGCAGATAGTTGTTTAAATTCCACAAAAATAGTCAAATCAAGTTCAATCAATCGCCGAGAATAAATTTCATGATTTCTGATTCCTTTCATCATCAACCCGGAAGTACCTTTTGTTTTGTTTGAGACTGCTGCGGAAAATTCATTTTAACTGAATGATGTGATGTTGAAGAGTGTTTGCATAACAGCTGAACGCTTATGGAAAATTCGAGAGATAGCATTCCTATAGAAGATTATCTACGTAGAATTAGTGTTTGTGGCTCGGTTGCTATTACTGTCATTCGAACTATCCATTTATTTCATTATGTTCTTAATAATAGGCGTTTTCCATGCACGTAGCATACTTCGATGTAAGTTGAATTATAAGCTAAAATTCTGTTTAGGTTAGATTTACTTTTAAACCAATCGTTCTGAGATGTAGCAGTAAGTTTTTATGCCACTGTTTGAAACGCAGCGACTTCTTAGCAGTGAACGCAAAGTTGGTGGTGGCGATTCTGATCACTACTCGGAGCACACTTTCTTTAAGTATTCGAACAAGGAAGCTTTTTCTATTTTGGCTCAACTTTGTATCTAGAATGTCTTATTAGGGCTTCGTTTGCGTAAAGCTTGTTTTGGCAAAACTGATTAGGATTTCTCCATGACAGTCTACAAATTATTATTACTTACTATCTTTGCTCACAGTGCCACTTCGTTTACAGTTGTGCTAAATGTTTTCGGGCGTATCTGGAATTTGCTAAACTGAATATGGACATCCTTCCACCACATAGAAAAGTTTGTGTAATCAATTCAATTTTGTTGGGGGGTAGTTATTGGCGTTTTTAGGGTTTTTGACAAACCCATATATAGCTGTTGATGGAATATACCGTAATAAGATCCACTTCTCAAGTTTTATGTGCACATACAGAATACTTTAGCGATCTGAAGAAATATAGAAAAAGTTGTACAGAACTATTACGTTCCAGAATACCTTCAACTGCATTGAGTGTTCCATAAAATCGTAACGCTCCAACCTTTTGTTTATTTTCAAATGGATCACACATTTTTTCTTTACTTTTCAAAAATAACACAGTGCAACAGAAAAATTCTAAAATGAGATTTCTTAGCGAAATTTAGTAATATTTGACTAAAATAGTCTATTCTCAAAGCTTTCGGCTAGATTAGGTCAAATAAGCATTTGTTTTTGAGCTCAGTTTATAATGCGATATACAGGGTGATCATTTTAAAACTTCCCACCTTGAATAATTCTTTAATTAGTAAAATTATCAAAAATCGCTAAAACGCGTCGATTTTGCTTTGGATGGGGACATTTATTACCCTACTCTAGTCGGTTGTGAAACTTTCACCCTTCCCCCCAACCACCCCTACCCCAGAATTTTAAATGGCACTACCCCATGTGTGATATATCATTTTAAAGAGTATAAGATTCTCAATCTTTCACATAAAAGAGAATCAAAATCGACGCAGCTGTTCATCAACTAGAGATAGAAGTGTATTTAATTTAATCAATACACTTCTGTCTGTAGTTCACGAACGGCTGGGCTGATTTTAATTTTCTTTGATGTAAAAGATTGAAAGTTTTATACCTTTTAAGATAATATATCAGACATGGGGTAGTGCCGTTTAAAATATTGGGGTGGGAATGGTTGGTAGGGAGGGTGAAAGTTTCCCAAAATTTTATATGGTACTACCCCATGTGTGATATATCATTTTAAAGGGTATAAAATCTTCAATTTTCTACATCAAAGAAAATTAAGATTAGCTCAGCCGTTCGTGAACTAGAGATAGAAGCGTATTGATTGAATTAAATACATTTTTGGTTCTAATTCACGAACGGTTGGGCCGATATTAATTTTCTTTTATGTGAAAGATTGAGAATCTTATACCCTTTAAAATGATATATCACACATGGGGTAGTGCCATTTAAAATTCTGGGGTAGGGGTGGTTGGGGGAAAGGGTGACAGTTTCCCAATTGATTAGAATAGGTTATTAAATGTCCCCCTCCAAAACAAAATCGACGCGTTTTAGCGAGTTGTGATAATTTTACTAATTAAAGAGTTATTCAAGGTGGGAAGTTTTAAAATGATCATCCTGTGTATGATTTCTTTACAATGTTTCAAGGTGATTCATCCATACCTCGTGAACGATTTTTGTGATTTTCTCTCAGATTCGTGTTCAAGGCGACAATTGTTATTAGTAGAGACCATCTTATTATGTTACCTTCAATGGTTTTAAAACGGTCGACTTTCTTCATTGTTTTTAAAAATTCCACAATCAAGTGGGTCGTTTTTGGGGTACAGAGCGTTTCTGTGGCGGATACTTCAAAGTATCCAATGAAAGAGATGACAACTACAATGATTCAGAGGTGGTCAAAATTGGATTTTCCGAAATATCTTAACGAATAAACTATCTAAATTCATTCAAACTCAGGTCATATGTTGAGCTGAGTCTATTGAGTACTATTCTCGACAAAAAAGTCCCATCTCGATAGGACATTTCGTTCCGGAGATATGTCGAAAAAACACATTTCTTTAAATGCCCAGGTGGCGGTGAAAAAGAAGATAATTGAACTGTACCTACACTAATCTTGCTTAGAGGCTTCTATATGCACATATCCGAATTTTGTTACCATGAATGAATGTTTGGTATTTTTTGCCATTTTCCCAAAATGGCCAAAATTGATGATCATCTTTTGTAAGGGAAAAATGTATGACAGTCTTCTACGAGGGCGGTTCAATAAGTACCCGTGTTAGAAATGAAGACACAATTTTTTTGAAAAATTTTTTTTTTTATTTTTCAACATAGTCTCCTTTTAGAAATATACACTTCTCCCAACGTTCCTGCAATTTTTTTAACCCCTCCAAAAAATAGGATTTGTCTAACTCTCCAAAATACGCCTCTATCTCGGCGATGACTTCCTCGTTTGAGCTAAATTTTTTTCCCGCGAGCCATTTCTTCATGTTAGGAAACAAGAAAAAGTCGCAGGGAGCCAGATCGGGTGAATACGGGGGGTGCGGCAGCAATTCATAACGTAATTCATGCAGTTTGGCGGCGACAACTCCGGATGAATGTGCTGATGCGTTATCGTGGTGAAACAGCACCTTCTTTTTCGCCAAATGCGGCCGTGTCTCCTTCAATTTTTTGTGTAAGCTGTCTAATAACTCACTGTAGTATTGTTCAGTGATTGTTCTTCCTTTTTCTAAAAATGACGCCGTTCGCATCCCAAAAAATCGTCGCCATGACCTTTCCGACCGATGGAACCATCTTCGCCTTCTTTGGAGCAGATTCACCGGGAGAAATCCATTGTTTTGATTATTGCTTAGTTTCTGGTGTGTAATGATAAATCCAGGTTTCATCAACGGTGACAACTCGACGCAAAAACTCCTTAGTATTTCGCTTAAATTGCTCCAAACACTGCTTCGAAGTTAACAGCCGCATCCGCTTGTTGTCCACCGTTAGCAATCGCGGCACCCATCGCGCCGACAATTTTTTCATCGCCAACTTATCATGTAAAATATTAATTGCCGTTCCGGTCGACACACCTACGGCCTCTGCTACTTCACGCACTTTCGTTCGTCGATCAGCGAAAATCATGTCGTGGACTTTTTGAATGATTTCCTCGGTAACCACGTCTGCCGGGCGTCCTGGTCGCTCCTCATCAAAAACGGATGTTCGCCCACGTTTAAATTCGTTGAACCAATATCTAACTGTGGTCATAGATGGCGAAGTGTCCCCATAAACAGCATCCAACTTTGCTTTTATCTCCTCGCATTTTTTCCCATCCAAAAACAGAAAGCGAATTACCGAACGATACTGCTCTTTTTCCATCTTAGCTAAAATCACGAAACACGTCGTACTCAAATGGCTGTCAAATCCAAACTAACCTATCAATCAGTCTGCAATTTGTTATACCGTCGTTTGATAGATGGCAGCACACGATGATAACGCCAACTTCCCTCAGGAACGCCTTCTGTCGTCAAACACGGGTACTTACTGAACCGCCCTCGTATTTATAAGCAACTCGCTTATCTCTTTCAATTATTCAGAAAAGGACTTTTACAATGAATTTGCGCCGATTTTCTGTGATCTCTAGCGGCGAAATCTGGAAAGATAAATTCGTTTCATTGGTTCTGTAGTCATATTTTTTAAGTAGAACGAAAGCACTTTAGTGCCATTTATATATCTTTGAAAAATGCAACGACGGCGGTGGCGGTCCCTAGAAACAGTGCCGTTATCCCCGGTCCGTCAATGCTGCGCACTTGTTCACAGAAAACTTTTGCCATTTTCCACACCATCGCCATCATTATGCACATTGAGATCATCTTTGATACCCAAGGTGCAAGTAGTTTGAATTGATGTGTTTAGCAGAGTTGTTCCTTTTGATTTCAGCTACAATTCTACCACAGATAGCAAAACCGTTTACAAGTTATGGTTGGAAAACCTCAAAAAAACACATTACGAACAGAAAAATCGCTTATTTGACCTAACCTAACAAAAGAATTCTTTGGGAAACAGGCGTAGGAAGCTAAATTTTAAATTCATTTTGTATAACAGAAAAGCTACAGATTTGAAATAAAATAAGCACTATGTGGTATTAAACAAAATTATCTCCTAAAGAAAGAGGTCAGGTATTGAGCGTTTCTTAAAAAAAAATTTGGAGAAACCACCATTTGCGTCAAATTACAACTTCAATACTTATTTTGAATAATGAAAATAGCGTTTACCTTCTATAAAAGCTTGGAAGCACCTGACCAGAAATAAATCAATAATGTCTCAACTACGAGTCGTAGACTTTCATATTGCGGTATTGTTTTAATCAGTAGTGAACCAGGAGTAAGAGAGTATCAAGATTTACTGAAGGTATGAGTGTATCACTCTTTTATTAAACACCCTGTATAGCTGAAATAGTTTCAGTATTTCACGTTGTACCATCTGGGAGCCTTCTATTGCAGGTTAGATTTTTTTACTAACTATTTATTTTTCATAATATACGACAATACAGGGTATCATTTAGAATCTAGTCGCACATTGTAATTTGATTATGAAGCAAGTTAACGACTTCGAGTTAAAACGTTGCATTTTATAATTATAAGAGATTATCAAGACCCAACGTTTGCTGTTTCAAATGAAACGCCCTGTATATTTTTACGTATTTGCAATATCTATTCGATATAGACAGAAACAATCATGTTCCATCTAGAAAATCCTATTTAATCAAGTTACGTTTATCCATGTTCTTATAAACACTCGGTATATTGACTTTGGTTTGATTTACTTTTCTCTCTGAGTTATTTTAAGGTTTCTTGTTACTGCAGTTTACATGTAGCATAACATACCTACGTTGATATTGCATAGAGAATTGTTAATTTAAGAATGGGAGTTACGAGACACCCTGTATAGTGTACCGATGAGTTATAATAACCTGGTAATGTATAAATATTAAGACCCGTGTCTGCTACTGACAGGTTTTTAATTTTTTCAGCATAAACTAGTTTCCTTTTAATTTTTTAATCGAAAAGAGAATAAATGTTTTGATATTGGAAACGAATTTGTAAACAAGCAAATTAATCTCATTCTTGTAATTATTGCTGCCTCTCTTTTCAGTCTAATATTAGAGTTCCCACAAATAGTGTAGTGAGCCCTGTTATTTTTTTCCTTTTCTTTATTACAGCAAAGAGATTTAATAAATGGTGATGTAATTTCCGACAAAGAATTTAATAAGAAGATAAATAATATTGTGTAGGATTCTTGGTTGTTTTCGTTTTACAAGTTGTTGCTAAGATATTCGAGCCATTATTATACATGCGATAAAGCCCAAGTCGTGTCCCGATTGAAGTATAAATGGAAAATTATTTTATAAAAATGCATTTTAAGAAAGAAGAAAGCAATTTGAATACCTGCAGCTAGGCTGGTATTATTCCTACATTTTCATTTCGTGTTCTGCCCGGCGCAGACATCGTCGAAACAAGCTTTTTATCAATTTATTTTGATATAACATCAAAGAACCTACTTGAAAGCCGTGGAAAATTCAGTCGAACTCGTCGAATTAGAAAATACGAACTACAAAGAGTTGGTACTTACACTATCAAATAAAGCAAATTAATAGCGCATAGAATAAAAAGCTTGATAAGCTTGTTAAAACCTTTAATCGGTGGAAATTCGCTGCACAAAGCAAATCACACAGCGAAAATTTCACATGACAAACCCCGTCGCAGACAAATCAATACTTTTATGTGCTTGGTGTGCAACGTAAACAATACACTCAACTAGATGAAGATACATACATAAAAGATTTTTTTAAAATTAATATCTCATTTTGGAGTTGAGGCAAGTACTAAAATAACAAATTTCTCATTTCAGAGCTCCCTTTTCGTTCATTCATTGAATTTAAATGCTCTGGAAGCGGATTATTTTGTACCAATCTACTTACTAAATTTTTTTTCTTTATAACTTTTTAGAGGGGTTTCTCTTTGTTATTGTATAATTTGAAATAATATAAAGAAAATATTAAATTTTAATATAAAATGATTTACGACACAAAAAGTTTCAATCATGTTTTATGTTTCCTTTAAAAACTTTCCTCAACGTATTCATTATTAAAGGAACACAACAAATAGATTCTTAAAATTGCTTTTAGTATGATAACAACATTAGTTAACAAAAGAAGAAAAAAAAACTTAAATTTCAGTATTAATGTAAAGCAAGAAACTGAAATGTCGTAAAACTGAAATGAATCATTCAAATAACAAATAAAACGCTCTCTTAAAACTTTTTTGGGACATATCTTTAATGGTAACTCGTAATGGAAAGCATATTTTACGAGAACGTCACATTACTGAAAATTTATAGATACTCCCCGTTAAGTTAGCTCCCTCTCTCTCTCCGCGTCGTCGAATCCCTTCAAGTTAAATAGTGACGGAACGTTGGCCGTACATCGGGGGTTGTGAAAATTCTGAATAGACAAGTATTAAAAGGGAAGAAAGAGGATTAGCCCCGAGCAACAAGCGAGATAAACTTAACCGTAACTGCGTCATTTTACAGCACTCACCCTGTAATAGTTTTAGTAATGTCTCTATAATGTGTATTATCGCTTCTTAAATCACAATTATTTCGTGTTATTAAAAGCTAACTCTGTTCTTAACGATGCTGTTTTATATCCTCGTTTATACCGTCACTGATTGCCAAAAACAACTTGTAAATAAGATTAAACATAATGCCCATGTATACACACGTATACAAAACGCAACGTCCTAGCGCGAGTTTTTACGATTCCGCTTCATCTGCGCCCCTTTGAAAAATTCAAACCGTGAAGCTATAAAATTAGAGACAAACCGAGTTGAAAGGAAACACTGCGAACAATGTCAATTTCGAATCTGGTTTTAGTTTTAAGGTAGGAAAACACGGTAAATGTATTGAAAATTTTATTCGTAATCGAAAAAGTTTTCTCCATTAAGATGAATGCTGTCCTTGACGAAAGACATTACAGTGTAAACATTATTTGGGAATTATCTCGCTAATTGATCGTTAATGTCCAGAACTTATGTTTTGTAAGAGATGCTAGAGTTAATTTTGTAGTCTAATCTTAGAGTTAATCAAAGTAGGCTGGATTTAACTTTGTATGGAAACATAACTTGTTATAAAAGTAAAGCAATTAACAAAAATAAATTGATCAAATAATCGGCTCGATTACTCTTGAACTTATAATACTTCATTGAAACTATAAGAAACAGACGAAGCTCAAAACTTGATATCGGCAATAGACCTTCCACGTCGAAAAGAGTCAGCTCCAATTGCTTTTATAGTCAATTCTTCTCGTCTTAAATCGTAGGAGAAATCTCGACTTCAGATTGTTTGGAACTTCCTTTGCATAGGTGTATCTGTATAACTCAAAATAAACTTCAATGTTGACTGTTGGATGCTTCCAAAATAAGACAGTGCAGTAATTGTCTTACGTAGTATTTTAAAATTCCTTTGAGGCTTTACTTTTTCTCATTTCTGTTTCAAGGTTAATTCGATTTTATATTTTACGTTATTAATCTCGATGATGCAAACAAAGAATTAGCGAAATATTGGTTTAAAATACAATTTTTATTCTTGTAACAATTATTAGAAACGTTTCGAGTATTTTGAATACTTATTGTTAGATTACTTTACATTACGTCAATATTATGCTAAAGTCGGTTAAGTTACCCTTTAGTACTAAGAAAAATAATTATGAAAGTCGAAAACCAGTCGTAATTTCTAGTTGCGTAAATTAGACTTAAACCAAAGTTTCAAACATGAAGTCTCCATCTTATCTAATATTCAAAGTGTAAGTGTATCTTACCCTGTATGCCGCTTTCACAAACACCCTGTATGTAAGAGCAAAAAGTTTTTTCTGTGAGAACTGTCCGATTTCTGATATTATTTTAAAGAAATCTTCATATTCAAATAGCTGGAAATCTCAGTGACCCATATAACCAAAGCAGTTAGTGCTCCAATTCAAATGAGCAAACAAAAGAAATTCCTAGAAGGCAACTTCGGCATTTTGTGTGTTGAAAACGCTAATACAACAGGGAAACTTTGCTTGCTTATCAAGATTGCTTTTTTGCTTTTGAAACAACCGGTGGTCGATATAAGATTTCTCTTCAGCCAGGATTGAGTGGTTGTGTAGAGAAGCGACGGTGTTTGCAATGAACGACGATACGGCGTCACGCGGAGTAGTGTATCGGTATTAGGATGATACTTGTTCATTCTTTGTTGGCGGCTTGTTCTTCCTGATGGCAGAAAAATGGCAAGAAAAGCAAAAGCGATAGAAAGCTCTTCAACATATTGAGATGAACGTTTGAAGTTTTGGTGTCTGCAGCTAAACCATTTTCGGTGAAATCTGGTGAAAACCTCTAGATTTTTCAGTTTTTTTTGTTAATCTGTAGTTGATTCCTGGATGAACTCAATCACGTCGAGGAGGTGCCACTGTCTCGCCTGGGTGAAGGTGTTGCTTTGATAATGCACCACGTGGCGTGAGCCCTATAGTTCTTGTTAAGGTTTTTAATATTTGTAAAATTATTTTGTAATAATTAATTCAAATCGAGACGCGTGGCGATCTCTATTGAGGAATAGGATTGTAGAGAGTAGCTGTTTTCGCGGGGTAGTAATCTGCGTAATTTAGTTACGGGATAAGTCGCTTTTGCGCCTTGAGATCAGGGTGTGGTCGACGCGAAGAGCACAGTTGATTCGAGAGCTTTGGAGAAGGCAGATATACTCGGCTGTGGGGAAGTCTTGTGAGACGTTTTCTACACAATTTAGCTGTGGTGGCCCGTGAAGTTTATCGTCTTGTTTTGAAGTATTTTTAAAGTGCATCAGCGTAGTGCTGGATTTCCAAGGGCTACCTTTTAAAGCACATTCCTCGGAAGTAAGGTGATACCCTTTTGTTTCTTCCTTTCGTCTTTGGACGGAACCCAGTAGAATTCGTCGTTATTTTGTCCCTCATTGCTGTATTGATGTGGCTAGCCTGCAATTTTCAAGTAAACCGATACGCAGTTACCCGTGTGAGCAAAGAGTTGGACCGTACCGCTATGCAAGGTTAGTGTACACCCACTAATACCGTAGTGTTTATACCCTTTTGGGTTAAAGAAACAAGTGCATTCAAAATTTGTTCAGCGGAAACAAAAAAAGAAACGACGAGGAAGTTTCTCCTTGGCATCATTGTAAACACTTACAACAGCAGTTTAGAGTATAATCATCGGGGTGTTGTGTTTGGTTGATTATTTGTTTTAGCGAATAAAGAATTAACAATCCAGCAACGTTTAGCGTAAATTCGCAATGTAAATCAGTTATAATTTTTATCATAATTATTTGGTTTAGTTTTAATTTGTTTGTATGTATTAATTTATCGACAATTTTATTAAATGAAAGTAGATATTTTCTTTTCGTAATATATACATTAAGTGCAACCGTAAGCTGTTTGAACTGCGCCGAAACATTTAGACAGAGTGAATTGAAAATATTTTTGTATAAGGCGGTATAACGCCTTGAGTAAGCTTTTGTTTCAGAAAATCTAAGTAAATATTTGTAAAGCTATTGCTGATTTAAGAGGGACTATGGTCCTTTTGAATCTTGTGATCTGGCTGAATCCATTGTGGCGCTTTCTAATAATACCGATTTTGAGCTATCTCAGTGGTAAGTAGGCATTTCGAACCTAGCCGTCTTCTACTGTCTGCTAGTCTGGGTATCAGCGAACTTAGTTTTTCGTGCCTTCTAGTCGCTGATTATAAGCCTGTGTCTTAAAGTTTATTTTGGCACGTAACATTCTATCTAGATGAATGTCTTTCTTCTGGAAATTTGGTTGTATTATATACCTTTGAAACTAGTCTCGAGAGTTCAGCCGATAGAATCGCTTGAGAGCTGTGGTTTGCCTACCTATAAGGTCCTGTCGTTGGCAAATTGTGAAAGATGGGCTTTTCGGTTTTGGGTATGAAGGATATAATGACAGTGATATGAGGAAAATGGTGAGAAGGATAAACTTTTAGAGTGTGGAAACAGAAGATAGTTGATGTCACTGCAAAAAGTTCTATTCGCGATATTTCTGCCTTTCAATGGATATTACAAATCTTGAACCTAAAGATTTACATCTTGAACATAGAAGAGCTAAACTGAAAAGGATGTTTTTGTTAGTCAAACAGTGAAAGTTCACGGCTAAGCCCCAATAATAGCAGTTATAGACTTTACGGTATCTTCAGCCTCAGACGTTATTGATATTTTGGGTTACAGCTCAACTAGGGATGAATTGTAGAGACAGTCCATCTTGTTCGAGACGAAACTGCAGCAAAAGAAAGCGAGTGCATCAAGATTCGCTCACGATAGCTCCGATCCACCAGCAGAGGCTTTGGCATTCGTATTCTTGCCTGCGAATGATGTTTCTGTATATGAAGCAGAAGATTTACGACGTAAGCTCTGTAAAGGGACATATTGGATTATCCTGAATAGCGAGGTTTGAGAGCTTGAATTGCTAGCAAAAGCCGAAGGTTGGTGTAACTACGATTTAGATATCGCCGTGCTAGCTGCTTTGTCCGGGTTAGGATATGCAGAGGCCTATAACCTCTACCAAGTCAAGATTGGACGTACGGGGCGAACAGGAGTACTGTACTCGAGGCTTATTTGTTTTCGCAAAATACTGTAGTTATAGAGCAGCGAAGGTCGATAAATAATCCTCTAATGTCGGTCGTGCCCTGGAAACTCCCTACATAAGTGATATTCAGGTGTATGCGTCTGTTATTTCAAATGGGGCAGGCTTGTTTTGAAGACCGCTTGCTGTGCAATTATAGTTTTGCCTGAGATAATTATTTTAATTTCAAACCTTTTAAGAATTAAACTCGGGCCTATTGTAAGCTCTGAAGTGGTCCTTAGAACTTCCCCTTTCTCTAACCGACCCTGGGAATCAGTTGAGGAATTGGCCAGATGTGCCGTATTCGATGTGCTGCTCTGCCTGTACTGAGGATTTGATATTAGGTTGATATTGCGGTGTTGGCTTCACAAGATGAACTGTTCTGTTGGCAGTATGTGTCATTGCTAGAATTTCCCAATGGCATACAGAGTAAAACTCTTACAATGGCATCCTAAAACTGGATCTACCTATCTGGAGACAGCTCATTTCCGTGTTGTGTTCGATCGGTAAAAGCTTTGATTAATAGTCAGCCCACCGGTGCGGTGGCCGGATGCTACTGGCAGAGGATGCTTTTTCGCTGCAACCCTGGTTTACCTTAGGTTTTCCAGGGGTGGCGTAGACCTCAGCTGCAGCATCTCTCCGATCTGCTTACCCGCTTTCCGAGTGCATTCCTGGTCACGATGCTAGTAGGTCGGCGACCTTGAAGTGCCAATCTAGCCACTGCCATCTATACTCCTATCGGCTGCTACCGATCTCCAGATCTACAGCGCACGTATTGATCACAACAGTGAATATAATCTTACAAAGACACACGCTCGGAATTCTTTACATAGCTGGTCAACACGATCGTGTCAATACACGCTTGGTTTTTAACACAATTATATACGAACGGTGTGATGTAACACCGCCAAGATCAAACTGATTTTGATCTTGTTCGTGCCGTGCTCGCTCCAACTTTTTCACACGGGAATCCTAAGTACACATTTAGTTTAAATGGTGCGGGAGAGTGTCAGAGGTCCTTAAACATACGCATTGCCCTTGTCGCGGGTGCCACGCTACGGTCGGCCAACATCTAACGCAACAATTTTAATAGAATTCCACCATGAACCAACCGCCTCCCACCGCTTCCGCTGCCAGTTTTTCTTTGTTGACACTTTCCATCTCAGTCGACATTAATAACCGCCGTCAGCACCAACAACTTACTATGTAATTCGTAACAACTGAATAACCTCCACGCTTTACTCTTCGTCGCTGCCTCCATCAGCTGCTACTATCGAATCACTACACCACTTCAGGTCTGATCGACACCACAATGATAAGGGACACTCTAGGTTGTATTTATGTTTGTCAAATCTCACCAGATCTGTACCAATCTGATCGAAAAGATTCCACGGAGGTATTTAAACCGACCTTGACGAGCAATTGAGGACAGCTTAATTGTAAAAATGTTTTTGGAGATGTCTCCTAGATAAAAGTCGGGAGTATGTGCAAGAAGGTGATGATGTCATTGTTTTAGTCATCTTGGTGTTGATGTTGGCCCTGACAAGCCTTCCTTTTCTTCAAGAAAGTATATTTGAGTCAAGTCAAGTTTGTGTGGGAGGCAAAATAATTTATAATAGTGGAAATTCTCGTCTCTGAAATCTCAAAATAGTTTGACAGTCCTGTCCATAAAGGCGTCGATTTTACAAATTAATAACTACTAGAGACGTTTGCACGCGCTTCTATCATGCGTTTATTTTCTGGCATGTGTAGAGCAAGCTAGTTCCATCTTTAGTACAATTAGTGCCAACAATTGATTATATATCTACATTTATCTGTAAAACGCAATGAAACACTTCAGAAAAGTTTAGATAAGAGTTACGGGATGCAATGTTTTTACTTAATACAGGGTCCGTCAAAAAGGACTAACTACTTATATCGCTATATATTTTGTATTGTTTCAAAAGGTGGGCTTTGAAGTTGTTCATAAAATTGTCCTAGCAAGATGGCTCAACTAGTCACACAGCTGGAATTTGTGTGGAAGTCTTACGACAAGCGTTTTCACAACGTCTCATTTCTCGCAATGGCGACTTGAATTGGCTACCAAGATCTCCGGACATCACTGTTCCAGACTTTTTTCAATGGGGATACCAGAAGAGTAAAGTTGGTATTGCAAAGCCAAAAACAATCGATGAACTTAAAAGAAACATTGAGGCAGAGAATTGAGCTATTCTGCAGGAATTACTTATTAGAATCATTTCTAATTTTGTTTGGAAGAATGTTTGTAACGGGTAAAACCCCGAAAAGAGGCCTACCCGTACAGAGGGAATCGGTAGATGTTATAGTTCCATAGCTCGAAGTCGAAGACGGTCGTGGTTCAAGGTGAACTTCCCTCAAAAGCAGTAGAAGGCTTTCTTTAAACTCAAGAAACTCAACTCTGATCTAGAGATGTGAAAATAGATAACCTAAAAGCGCCAGAAGCTATAAAATCAAAACAATATGTCAGCCAACGTAGCTTCTCGCCGACCGACACTCTGTGTATAAACACCTGAATAAAAGAACACCGAAATAGCAGTAGACATTATGTTCATACACTAATCCTCTCCAAAACTTACCCGAGAGAGGGAAAATACAAAAGGCTTACTCAAATTCAAGCTGTTACTCACAATAAAACCAAGTGCCCATCTCATAGGCACAAAACTTACACATGCAGCGGTCGAAGTCCGGACTCGCCTCAAAGCCTGTCCTGCATATCCGCGGCTCTATAATTAATATCAAGAAAACAGAGACATAAATACTAAACGGCTCACTTCAATGCCTGGTTCAAAATTATACTTACCCTGTAGCATAAATTTCCAGACACATAAAAATAATAAGGCACGATTCCTTTTAGTTTGAATTTATTAACATTTATAATCAAGGCACACATAAATGAAATAAATATATATGTCGTTACACAGAACAAAAAAAAAGAATCTTAATATCAAATGGCTTTAGACAAGTTTACTAATTTAACTATTCTTTGAACACCAGTGAATCAACAAGAATAAATATTTACTTTTATGGATATCTGATTTCGGTCTAAATAAAGGTTAATCGACTTTCTATGAGATCTCAGGTGAACTCAGTCAGTTTATTAACATTAAAAATTCTTTTAGCTACGTGAGAAGTTCTCATCATTTATGGTCCCTGACATAGATAGCATTGACAAACAAATGAAAAATTGTTTGCTGTCAATGTGTTGCTTTTTGACATTAACGTATGTGAAATTTGGTTTCATTACGTCTTTGTATTTAAAAGTTCTTAATTTTATTCTGTTGTTGTGTTCGTGATTTTTTGAAAATGGACAAATTTGAAATACGAGCTGTTACTAAGTACCTCTGTAAGAAGGGGTTATCACCTAAAGAAATCCATAAGGACATGACAGAAGTGTTGGGTGAATCTTCCCCTTCATATCAAATAATTAAAAATTGGTCTCGAGATTTTAAATGTGGAAGAGAATCCTGTCAACATGCACCGGGCGCTGGACCGCCGAAAACTGTCTCTACTCAAGAAAACATAAATTTAGTCCACAGCATGGTACTAAGTGATCGCAGAATCACTGTTAGATTTATAACAGAGACATGTGGCTTATCAGTAGGTACGGTTGAAAAAATTTTGCACTATGAATTGAACCCCAGAAAACTGTCTGCACGTTGGGTACCAAAAATGCTGACGTTCGATCACAAACGCATCAGAGAGACTACCGCTGAGGCTAATTTGGTGATAATTAACAGGGATCCGGATTCATTTTTGAAAAAATTTGTTACTGTAGATGAAACTTGAGTTCATTTTGATCCAGAGTCAAAACGCCGAAGTATGGAATGACGGCATAAGGGTTCACCGCCTCCTCGAGAATTTCGTGCTAAGTTTTCAGTCGGAAAGATCATGGCAACGGTTTTTTGGGATTATGAGGGAGTAATTTTTATAGATTATTTACCACGTTGGCACACTGTTACGGGTGAATATTATGCAAAGCTAATTCCAAAAGTTCACGATACTATTAAAGAAAAGCGAAGAGGAAAGTTGAGACATGGCGTTTTGTTTCATCAGGATAATGCCCTACCTCACAAGAATTATGTCATTCACATTGCCGGTTTTAAAATTTTTGAACAACCTCCCTGTTCTCCAGACTTGACTCCCAGTGCCTATTCCTTGTTCCCAAAACTAAAAGAACATCTTCGCGGAACCCATTTTTCAGACGACGAAGAAGTTATGTCTGCAGTAAACAAGTGGCTTGCAGACCAAAGTAAAGAATTTTTTTCGAAGGGTATTCAGGCACTTCAGCATCAATATGAAAAATGTATTAACCTATCAGGAGATTATGTTGAAAAATAAAATAGTTTTATACCTCTGAACTGTTCGTTTCTATGTCAGGGACAATAAATGATGAATTTCCCACGTATAAGCGAAATATTAATAAAACATAATCCCTTGAACGTTCATAATAGGAAACTTCCTATCAAAATTAGTTTATTTTTATAATGAGCACGCATAAAAGTACGAAAGAAATTCTACAAGCTAGAACGATACCTTAATATTAGAAACACCTCTGGTCTGAATGGACTCCTAAATACCAAAGCTTGAAGCGGCGGCATCCACAAAGGTCGGTAGAATTATCAAACGGCGGCGGCACGGTCTCTGAGCGAATCGGAACGTTCGCTGCTGCACTAGGCGTCAACCAAAACACTGCGATACGTATACCAACGTTTAAAAAAAACTTCTAAATTCCAGCTTTGCACTCGCTATTACACAGTGTCCAGTGCTAACACACAAACAAGTTCTTTAAACGAAAATCAAATTATGGAGAACAGTTTTCAAAATTCCAACAATCAGTTCGTAGTTTCAGAAACTCAACGATAAATTGTTCCAGTGATTTAAAACCGCTAACGCGAGAGAGGTTGATTTACAATCGGATACGAAATCCAGGGCCGGATTTACTCTGGTGGAGCCTCTAGGCAAAAACTGGTGCTGGCCCCCTCGCAAACCATGAACAAAATCTCTTACTCTTTATAACAAGTTTAATATTATTTTTTCTTAATTTTTCCAACAAATATTTCAAAATTTTACTAAAATAAAAAGAATTACAAGTAAGCCACTGTTTTTAGAATAAAATATTATCAAAACTAGGTACAAAAAAATTGAGAAAATGCCATTACACAACACTGCACGTTTAGGTTATAAATATATCATAAACGAACTGCATCGATATTTTATTACTGTCGATAAAGTAGAATACCGTTCTTTTGGAAATGGAGCGAAATTTAAAATTATAATTTTTTTCTTTTTGTAATTAATTATGACTAATATAATAAAAAAATATTCCTTAAAAATCATAATTTTAATTTAAAAAAAAGAATTCTAAAATTTGGTCTTTTCTATCCTTGTTTATTGATTTTTATTCTTTATAATGTAAACATAAAATTTTTTAGTGGAGGCCCTATTTTGGTGAAGGACCCTAGGCACTGCCTCCATTGCCTAGGCGGTAAATTCGGCCCTGACGAGATCGATAAACAGAATTGAAGTTCCTTCAATTGCTATACACAAAACAAACAAGAAGTTTAATTTTTTTCCTGCATATTTTAAACTTATTTTTAGTTTTTGTGCTATTTGTAAGCTTTTTTCCTTGAATTTTTACGCTTTTTTAAGAACTTTTTATTGTTTTTTTTATGCTTAAAAATCCGTACTCTATTCATGACTATTGAGACCTTCCCCCCGCCCCCCTTCTGCCCCAAATCGCAAAATCAATCCTTTTAACCACCCCCTTTCTGGAGATTTTTTTTATTTGTGAAAATTTTAGCTCAAAAATGGCTTCTAGGAGGTTTTTTGGGTCGCTGATCACAAATCCGACGTTAGTTTTCTGGAAAAGTGAACCTGACCTTGAAAAAACGGAAAATTTTGCCCAATTTCAGAAAAAGTTTTGGAATTTCAGCTCGAAAATGGGTTCTAGATAGTTTGTTGGGTCGCTGATCACAAATCCGGCATTAGTTTTCTGGAAAAGTGAACCTTGCCGTGGAAAAACAGATAATTTGGCCTAATTTTTGAAAAATCTTTGTCGTTCGTGAAGATTTTTAGCAAAAATTCACACATTTTCGCAAATAAAAAGAATTTTCAGAAAGGGGGTGGTTAAAAGGGTTGATTTTGCGATTTGGGGTAGAAGGGGGGCGGGGGGAAGGTCTCAATAGTCATGAATAATCCTGGTGTCATATAGAACTCATTGCAAAAAAGTTTTTTCAAATTCGAGTTGAGTGTTTTTGTTTATTCGGCCTTTTTTCCCAGCTTATTGACTGGACTAATAATTGTAAACAGAATTTAGAGCTAAAATCGAAGGAATTTCAATGTTATAAAACATCATTATATTTTTTGGAAACGATGGTGGTCACTTGAGTCACACAATATTTCATAAATATATCTTCCATTCCCAAAGTTTTGTTTCAATTTGTAATTTATAAAAATAAATTTTTATTTAGAAAATAAACAAGTTTTTCTCAACAATATTACACGACAAAAGATCAGCCTCTAATACGTATTGAGCGTGAAAGATCACTTACAACCGCATAGTAACGTAACGTAGATTTAACTATACCTTTATTCTTTTAACATAAACTTTTTAATTTTAGGCACTGCTTGTTACTTGGACACCCAATAAAACGGTAAGTTAAAACTCATTTTTTGAACTTATAAACTATTTAATAAGTGCAGTTGAGTGTGAAGAATTCGACAATGGTTAAAGTATGCAGCAGCTTGATTATTACTTAATGTAGATTACCTACCTTTAATTGCTAATCCGTTTTTCTTTTAGCGAGTGTAGTAAAAATAACTTCATTATAATACATAGCGCACATGGATCAATTAAGAATTTAGCTTGTTATTTACAAGAAAAATAATTCTCACAGGAAATAGGTCACGAAGCACCTATCAAATTCTCGTAACTTTCTTTTACATAAAAATTTCATATGCTTGATATTCAAATACAAATAAGGCAATTTTTGTTTTACGAAAATTATTGTTTCTTTTTTTATTGCATTTTATATTCACGAGATTTATAAATATTTGCGTCCAGATAGAAAAAGGAGAAGAGAAAAGTGTATCAGCAGTGCTTTTTATTTCAACTTTCCAACATTATGACAAAGTTATAAATTTTAGTTTGTACGTAAATAAAGTTGAAATTGATAAAATATTGCGAAAGTTTGTAGGACGAAAATTGCACCCATGCATTATTCATGTTGGCCCCTAACTATATCAAGACTTTAAAGTTTCAGGGGCTTAGCAGAGGTGTATAAGGGATGAAAAGGGTAACAACCACAAAAGATTTCTTGTTTTTTCTTCTTCTTAACTCAACCTTTATAACTAGTCTTAAATTTTTTATAAGTTAATTTAAAAAATAATGACCCTCTTAGCTCTTTTTAAGTGGAAAACATCAAAAAATGTTACTGGATAATTTCTCTTTTCAGCGCATCTTCCTGAAAGAAAAAAATCATTCCAGGGAGTTTCCTCTCATTTTTTTTAATTTATTATTTTCGAATGGGATCTTTTATTTAGAGAACATTAAATGTAAACAGAATTCTGCACGGGCCGGCCCGATTCAGGCAAGCAGTCTCCTGGAAGGGTAACAACCTCGATGAACCTTTCAAAAGGGGTTTAACGGTATAAAAGAGGAAACAGTTTAAGTAAGATGTTTTGTTAATAAAAAAAATATCTTACAAACTTTTCTTTTTTCTTTTTCTTTTAAAGAATTGTTATACGTTTTATAAAATTTAGTAAGTGGAATCTTCGAACCCTTAAGGACATGTAAACTCTCGAGACGTTATTTAAGTTTCTTTTTGTTGTTATTAAATACACGTCAAAAAACTTTGAGAGAATAATGTTATTAACCAAAATTTCTTTTTATTAGACTATAAACAAATTTCCAGGCATATGTTTGCTTTTGTAGATTATATTGTGTATTTTCTTTTCTTTCATGATGTTTGCATATATTAACATTAATACGAAGGTTAATTTTAAATTACTGTGGCCTAAATAGGATTACTAAATCTTGCTTAGGAAAATAAACGAGTATCTTTTTTTAATAAACTTGAATTTTTAAAAATTTCAGATTGATTTTAAAAATTTTAAAAATAACCAAAGAGACAGTTCCCCCGAAGAAACATAACCTGTAAATTAACTTTACGTTAATAGATCTTAATGAGAGATATATGTGCACATGAAGAGGAACCAATTTTCTGGTTTTGAATTACGAACAGTCAGTACCTACAGCCATGTGATAAAAAAAACCATTATGACAAGGTGTGGTGAAAAGTTCTTTTAACCAAGTTCGATTCTTCTAAGGTAAGCTCTGATCAAGTTCACCGTGTGACAGTGACGGGACATTCTTCCAAAGGTTTAATATCTTTCACCGTCTCGTAAGGTGAACTGAAGTGAATTAAATAAATAAAACAAGTTTATCTGAACTATTTTTCAGATTAATCAATCTAACAAGAGGCGATTTTCACCTATAATAACAATTCTAAAAGATAGTTTGGTTCCATAATACGTTACTTTCTTTTAAATTGTTCAATTTTTACGGAAAGAAATATTTATTCCAATTTTTAAATTTATTGCTTTAATGCTTACCGTACGTACACATGTAACATCTGCTGAGATCAATTTATTTCATAAATATTGCATGCATATTGATCAGCTTACTAACTTTTTAAAATTTGACTTAAATGTTCTTGCATTTATTGTATTTGCAGTATAATTCCTATTTATTAGATACTTTCATGGTGCATTGCATCCAGCTGACACCTTATGCATATCAAATGTTTAAAACTACCGACGTTTAGATGTATTACAACTGTTGCAATCCTTTTCTGGAAACTTGAATGTGAATTAATCTAATTAGGAATGTTATCATTTTAGTGATTAACTCTTGAGTTTTTATCAGTGATCCCAGGTGGCTTTACGGTTTATACATCTGCTGTATTTATATCTTATTCTTATTTAATATCGATTGATCAGAATATAGAAACTGAAGTAAGTAGTAGAATTTCCTTATAGTATTTATCAATTTATTACTTTCTGAAATTCATCTATGTCTAGAAAATTCTTTAATATTTACTTTATAAAGAGTACTAGAGTTTTGACGTATCAATCATTTAAGATACAATTCATAAACTCAACACACTAAGATGTCATTTACGTAGTTCTACATAAACTTTGATTACGGACTTCAAATATGTTAAAATCACAATCACAAAAATTCAATAAATTAACTCGGTTTGAAGAGTCGCACAACCTTCAATATTGAAGGCTACTAAGCAGTCAACCATGCTGGATCCTGTGGCGACCCGTTATCAAAATGCATACGCTTCTATACTTTAAACCAAAATGATCTCAAAATAACACCAAAAGCAAATAAGATTTTCAACGGACAAAATTATTAGGGATTCTTGAATCGTAATGACATGTTAGATATAAGCTTGTACAGCTCCAAGAAACAGTTTTGTCAGACTGCCATCTTAAAACAATTCTAGAAAAGCATTTTAGTATTTATTGCACTAAAGTGATTTTAAAGAATGTTAATAAGAAGGACTAAACTAAGGTGATTTTTCTCAATTTAAAAAGATTAGGAACATTATACGATTTACGTAATTAAGTTTTTAAAAAAGAGAATCAGCCTTTGACATCCAAATGTGATTAAAACATACAAGATTATTCAAAATAAGAAATGACATGGCATCCAGAAAGGAGAATTTCCAGCGAATACCCTGAGTCACAAATCCCAAAAAGGATATTGCACCAACAATGCATATCCAAACGAATATTTGAAGAAAGCAACTTCAACACTGAATAGAACAACTCAAAACACGTTACAAATTGCAAACTACAACTAAGTATTTAATGCGGAACGTGAAACTCAGAATAAGTCGTAACCAAAACGAACAATCGAAAGCAAGATTCAAAAATAATCTAAGAGAAGTGACCCAAAATAGAATTAATAACAGAAATGCTTAGTCGGTGACAAAAGCAACCAAGGAAGTCGTTACTATCATTGAAGAAGACTGGCAAACAAGTCGACCTTAAATCACTTTAGTAAACTGCCAATTAAAACCACATTGAGAGAAACCTCCCGGCCAACGAACATTCTATCCGAGCAAAATTTTAGTAATAAGGAATGAGTTATCTTGACTATGGACTAACAGTCCGACAGAATAAACTGAAAAAAGGAAGCCGTTAGGCTTGAAAATCTAATGTTGATGTTCATAATCAGTACTTGAGCCAAGCCCGAACTTGACCTCTGCTCAAGTATGCTCTAATATTTTATCTCGAAAGTGCTCGTATTACTGCTTAGACGCAAGATAAGAAAATAGACCGTCTGAATTTGCTTGTGAGCTCAACATTCGCACTAAACGAAGGCGTTTTTTCTGAAGTCAAGCATAGACTTACTCAAGTAATGACTAAATATGGGCATTAAACGAGGCATCGTCCATCCAATGACTACTTAAAGGCGAGCCGATTGCTAAGTAATTCCAGAACCAAAAGAGGTACCAAATTCACAATTTCCAAGACGGTACGAAGTTAGAAGTCAACTTAGAAGACAATTTCTAAGACCCCAAATGAAATCCGAGTAGTCTAAATCGCAGAAGAAATTTAGATAGCCAAGATCAAGGATCATTTATTCGAGCCCATTTCCCAAACACACTACACAAAATTGTTAAAGAATTCCTCATTAGATTGTATTCGAAATTAAACTTTGTTGCGAAATCCCATATTCAGACAGTTAAAAATAGAGTAAATCTGATTAGAAAGAAAACATTTTTCAACTTCCTGAACATGGTTTTCAATCTCGTAATCTTCCAATAATTTTATAACTTACGAGGGGAGTTTTTTGTTATCTACCTAGCCATGAAAAACAATACACTATCGCGATAATTTTCTTATGTCAAGTTTCTGTGACATTTTATACTGTCATCTCCAAGTTTAGTTCCAATCGCTTAATATTTTTTTGTATCAGTTTTAAAAAGCGAAAATGAGTGATTTGAAACTTGAACACAGAAGCGTCATAAAATTTCTATCGAAAGAAGGTAGTGGCCCGAAGAATATCCATGAGAGAATGGTAGCAGTGTATGAGAAAATAGTCCATCCTATTTCAAATGAAATATTGGTGCAAGCAGTTCAGATGGGGTAGGGAATCCATTAATGATGACCCAAAGTGTGGAAGACCTCTGTAAGCACGAACTGAAGGAATCGTCAACAAGATTGATGATTTGGTGTTGACTGACCGCCGAGTAAAAGTTTCAGTTATTGCTAGAGAAATAGGAATATTTAGGAATGAGCAAAGTGTCGGCACGATGGATTCCCAAGCTGCTCAGTCCCGAACAGAAACTGTAGACGAGGAGAATTTGACTGCTCTATCCCAAGATGAAGACTTCTTCTATAGAATTGTAACTGCGGATGAGACCTGGTTACACCACTGGGACTCTTCCACAAAAGAAGATTCCATGCAATAGTTGCACAAGGGTTCTCCAATTTTCTGCGGGAAAAGCGATGGCTACAGTTTTCTGGGACGCAGAGGGGATTCTCTTAATTGAGTATATGCCAAAAGGGTGTACAATAACGGGAAATGTGTACAAAGACACAATTAAGAACTTGAAGGCGGCTATACGCGAAAAACGACTCCACGATTTATGCTCAGGCAACTCTGCTTCTACACGACAACTGCAGAGTGCATAAAGCACGAATTGTTCAAGCAGTAGTCAATGAATCCGGCTTTGAGGAATTACAACATCCACCTTGCAATCCCGATCTCGCCCCGTGTGACTATTATCTCTTTCCAAAATAAAAAAATACTCGAGGACGTTGCTTTTTATCGAATGACGACTTAGAAAATTAAACAATTACCAAAAGAATTTTTTTTCGAAGACAGCGTTATTAGAAGAACGTTGGAATAAGTGTGTTAGTGTTAATGGTTCTTACGTTGAAAAATAAAATTTTGTTTGATCTCCAACTTGTTGTTTCCATAGCTAAGTAGATAACAAAAAACTCCCCTCGTATTTTAATCAGCTGGTTATGATCTGGGTCAGTTCATGTTCATTCAGTAATAAGAATCATTCTTGTCTAAGATTGGAAATTTTGATATGGTTAGATTCAGTCCTCCCGTGGAACATATCAAAAGTAATAAAATAATAATAAAATAGCGTCTTAACCCAGATCAATTAAATCTTGCTCAGTAAAATCATTTCCAATTATGGCGACGAAGAACTTCAAAGATTTCCTACAAAGTGTACATTGAGAGGCTATAGTTAGTTGGAATTCTGATTGAAACTTTGAGCAATTAAGACACAGCACGGAATCCATCATTGCATTGGTTCGTTATGCCAAAAGAACTAACACGTCTCAAATGTCATCGTGGGTAACTGTTCGTAAGGCACTAATTTGAAGAATACTAGATATTATTACAGAAGTCCTCAATTGTTTGGCTCATTTCTCGCAAGACATACTTCAGACATCAGCTTCAAGAATTCTAAGAATCTCCAACTGGTTTTAATCATGTTGGACAAGACTCTGTAACCTTCAAAATATTAACTTGGTCAAAAAGGGAATGTTGATCCTAAATCTGAAGTTTTGGACATCAACATGCCGGGCATCGTAAGTCCAAACTCAGTTTGCGAGTATAATCTGCTGAAGACTGTGGAACTTCTATATCGGAACTGGTTCTCCTCATCTCCAAACAAGTAAAACTGCTAGACAGCCATGTGCTATGGTACGTTGTGTAGAAGGAAGGAAACTGCTTTAAATTGAAAACCCATCAATTTCCATTTGAAGTGTCCGAATTGAGACCAGCCAACTGAGCATAGCATACATCTATAATCATTGAAAACGAAACATTTGTACCGTAAGAACGCTTAAACTGTGCGCGGTTAGCTTGCCTAGAATCGGAGTAATCACATTCTAAGTGTCCTTCCATAATGTTTAACACTGGTCATACCATTACGTTAATGTCACTAAAAGTAAGTTTTCAGCATGCGCTGCATCCCTAATTTATTCTAAACAGTATGCGGGCTGAAAAATCTGACTGTCTCAAAAAGCACGATACGACTGGAACATGCAACTATGTGGAAAAGCTGCTATGGATTCTAAAAACTCAAAAGCTCAATCTGACTTCAATTCGAAATTTGGACAAGATTTAGCTGTCGTTTTAATAAATTCTGTAATTTTGTATATTGAAAATATAAAGATTGGCAAAGCACCATCTTTATCTTTTACCAACGCAGTTTGAGAACATTAAGCTGGGCAGTTTTGTTTGATTCCGTTTACTCCATCTACATGACTTTTTTGATGACTTCAGACTTCCAAAGTATTGTTGGGTTTTCTCTTTTGTTTCTGGAAATTTCTTCTTTAAGCTTCTTTAAATCACTTTTATTTCTTTCGGTCTAATAGCAGTGTGTCAATGACATGGCGTTAACTGTTGGTCAAAATAGAAAACGCTGCTTCTACAAGACAACTGCAGAATGCATAAAGCACGAATTGTTCAAGCAGTAGTCATTGAATCCGGCTTTGAGGAATTACAACATCCACCTTACAGTCCTGATCTCGTCCCGTGTGACTATTATCTCTTTCCAAAACTCAAAAAAACACTTGAGAGGACGTCGCTTTTTATTGAATGACGACTGTGGAGTTGTATTTTGAACAATTACCAAAAGAATTTTTTTCGAATGCGTTGGAATAAGTGTGTTAGTGTTAATGGTTCTTACGTTGAAAAATAAAATTTTGTTTGTTCTCCAACTTGTTGTTTACATAGCTAGGTAGATAACATAAAAAACTTTCCTCTTATTTAGTTTTTTAAGGGCACAGTTATCAAATTTGCATAATTTGCATTTTTGTAAAGCAAAGGTAGGCTTTTTTCACTTTTTGCTTTAATAAATTGTTTGTTGACTTACCTTGTGATTATTCTAATGATCACAAATAAAAACAAGACCGAGTATCATTATGTCGTACCCTTTACGGATCTTGGTAGCAACTCAGCTAAGAATCAGAAGTGCAGCTTCAGAAAGACAATATCAGCAAATTACGAAATTTGCTCAATGGATTAAAACCCCTTTATGCAATTCAAACCCATAAGCAACCTCAAGATGTTTACTTCAAACATGGGAGGAAGGTTATGATAGTATTATAAGCAACGAAAAACATGTTTGGGTCAAAATCAAGTGTACATGTAATTGGAAGGTACTCAAATGGTGGTTTGGTCTTCCAGCTTACATTAGCAACAATAACAAATAACACAGTTATCCAATAAGACACACTAAATATTATTCAAAACTATAAGTCAAAATTGTGGAAACGAAATGTCCAACGACAACTCAGTTACAATGAACAATCACTGAATTAAAAAGTGATCAACTCTTCAGAAGCGGATCAGAGAGAACTCGACTTGTTGTTAAGGTCATTTACACAGTCGACATAGCTGAAATCCAAGAGAAAGGACCAAATCTTGACAAATCCAAAAAGAGTAATATACAAAATTAAAACGGATCTCTGGGAACACCATTTTAACCCATTCTCCCAAATAACTATTTGCCCAAGTAAAAGTCAATGTATGAAACAAGTTCAAGCAAACTTTAAAAATTCAATTGCTCACGTTGGGCGCCAAATTTAGTAAAGGATAATTTTCAGGTTTTAACTATTGAGTAAAAAAGTAAACAGACTTTAGAAAACAGGTAGCGGAGGTAGTGAAGCGTACGAATGACAGCTGAAACTATAAAGACAGCCAATACTAGTAGCAGCAAAAGCACAAAACAGCAAGTTTTGAAAAGTATCAAGATTTGTTTTCAGGTAGCTAGCGGAGTGCATTTAATGGTATCTTGTAAACATTACTTGATGGAAGCGTTGAACTATTTAGCGACTGAGTCGCTTGGAATCTATTGGGATAATTGCGTACCTTGATGCTGATACAGACTTTCAAGCGTTGCTGAACTGAACAAATGAACAAACGATGGAAGACACGCGTACACTTATAAGATCTTTAATACGCAACCAAGACATGCTCGAAATTCCGAATAGATTTATATTTGCATCATTTTAAAATAACAAAAGTAGAACATGTTAGAACAGCTACTCAGAGAATAAATGTTCTTGGCTTGCAAGGGGAAGTTTGGTAAGTGCCTAGAAAGAAAATTGACGGCGCTTATCCCAAATGTGGGAAGTGCAACTGATACTATTTCGGAAGGCGATTGGATCGATTTTTCTCATCGTATTTTAAATTAGAATTTAAAAAAGTGTGCAAGTTCACAAAATGTATTTATTGAAATGACAGCCAACTTTAAATTGGAATTGGATTGATGAATGATGAGAAGTCAGCACATTTAACATTGAATGAACGGTTAAAATTGATGGTAATTGTAACACTTATGAAAGTGAATTTAATTAAGGTACGATTTGATTCGATGGATTTTAATCAATTTAGGTTAAACCATTCAATTGCTTATTTTCTTAAGAGGGTTTATCAATTCTTAGCTAAGTTAACTTAAGTATTAGTTATCTTGGAACTGGCATTGATGACGTATATCATTTAAAATTAAATTTAACTCTGTTTTTCTCACTATAGTTAAATGAATTTAAATAATTGATAATAATATTATTTAAAATTGAAAAACTAGAATTTTGTTAATTGGATCAGCAGTCGGTCATCCACATGTTAAACGTTTGTTTTTCCGCCAATCTAAAGCTTCTAACAAGAGTGTGCGTTGTGTTACTACGTTTTGACACGACTAAACGTTTTTTTGTAGTAATATTCATTCATCCCGACATATGATTTATGATGATAACACCTAATCCACCCTCGCCGATTACTGGCAACTATTTGTCTCAATTAGATCAAATGTATACTGTATTAAAGTTGATAGAGGGTCTATAATATTATGATATCATTCCATTTGCATGGAAATTCGTCAACATTCTATAAATTTATTCCCCAGAGCTATAAAATGAAACGGCCGTCCCAAATTCGCCCCATTCACGCATAGCTGTATCGTTAGGATATTTTATTTCTTTCGTTATGATCCTTTACGTTATTGATTTTGAATAATTTATTAACTTAATTTCGCTAAGTTGTTTCGGTAGCGAATTGTTTAATTGAGGTTAGGGGAAAAAAAGAAAAAAACCGTTTTGCCTTACCGACCAATTTCTGATTCGAATTTCATATTTAATTCTGAGATATTATTAAAGTTTTAAGCCCCTAATGGCAATTTTAAACTTTGTCGTGTTTCCTCCAGCTACTCATCCTGACCTTTTATGTTATCCTCCTTTTATTTTTGTTAAAACTTCCCTGCTTTTGCAGAAGTATTTCTTTTCAAGCACAAACCCTCTTTTTTATCATCCTCCATTATTAAAAAAAGTTTGTTCACCTTAGATAAGGGTTCTTGAAATAAGAAAAACAAGAGAAAATGTAATTTATGTAGGTATAGCCTGTTATTTTTAGAAATTAACCCCCATACTGAAAAATTTTACGGTTTATGTACATATTCTATAAGTTGTATTTTTGTGACGAAAAAATAAACGCTTTTCGCTTTTTAAACTTCAGCATTAATTAATTTTGCCGTTAAAGTCACCTAAAAAAATTCGATATTAAGATTAAATTCCATCGAGGTGGCGGTATACAAATTTTTAGGCGATCCGTCAGAAAAATTCTCTATTACGTCGTTACATTTTCTCCACAGAGAAATGACAGCATATTTATAACATCCTGTTTTATTTTTTGAAAGAAATATGAGCTCAGAGAAATTGTTTTGTGATTTCAGATTTATATTAATGCGTTTTGTTAAAAAGTTTGACACCAGATATTTTTTAAAATATCATGAACATTTATATCAGCGGTAGGATACTAAATTACTAATTAATCTCGAGGATGATTATGAAAAATCTTGTTTGATCGATGAAAAGGAATCTACACCTTTTACTAACACAGAAATTTATTAAATTTACTCATCTGTGTGTATAGTATTTAATAAAGTTTGAACATCGTTTCTTCACCTTTTCGTACGTGAGATAGCATACAACACTGTAATTATTTAAAAATCGAAAGAAATCGAAATAAATTGAAACTCTAAAATTATCTTTCTTATTTTTAAAAATGAACCTTTCAGAAATAAATAAGTAGCTATCGTTACCTTCCCGTTTTTTTTTATTTTGTTAGTCTGTGATTTTTTTCTTTCCATGTTTGCGGTTTTACTTTTTCTCCGATGAAAGCTTTCTTATGCTTATTCAGGAAGTATATAAAGTAGTTTTAATCACAACAAATTTTTCAAGTGTGAAAATTATAGTATTTGATATAATGTACCTCAAAAACACAAGAATAGCTTAAAAGGAATGATCAATAATTTACTATATGTTTGATTCGAAATGGAAAAATACAAAATACTACGAGGGTGGTCTGAAAGGTTTCCGACCTCAACGTGAAGATGGCAGCACTCGTAAATAAAAGCTACTGAATTTCGTTGTTCATCTGTTGACAGTTACTCACCAAAGTTTCAGCCATTTTGGACGCGCAGTTTTTATGTAACAGTCGTTTGAGTGAGTTGATGTGAGTTTTTTTGTGAAAATGGACAAAATGGAGTATCGAGCTGTCATTAAATATTTGTTTTTGAAAGGCAATACGCCTTCGCAAATAAAAGATGAGTTGGATTCTGTGTATGGGGACTCTGCACCATCATTTACCACAGTGAAATTTTGGGCTGCTGAATTTAAACGTGGCCGTAAGAGCTTGGGAGACGATGAACGTTCGGGACGTCCAAAAACTGCAACTACCGACGAAAACATCGCCAAAGTTCACCAAATGGTGCTAGACGACCGCGGAATTAAAGTGAGAGAGATAGCAGAGGTTATGAACATGTCAAAAGAACGTGTTTGTCACATATTAAATCAACATTTAGGCATGAGAAAGCTGTCCGCGCGTTGGGTGCCGCATTTGCTCACGTTAGACCAAAAACGTGTTCGAATGAATATTTCCAACGCTCTTTTGGCGCAGTTTAGGCGAAATAAATCCGAGTTTTGGCGCCGATTAATTACTGTAGATAAAACTTGGATACACCATTATACGCCCGAAACAAAAATACAGTCCAAACAGTGGACTGCAAAGGGGGAACCGGCTCCAAAAAAAGCAAAAACTGTTTTTTCGGCTGGGAAAGTGATGGCGACTGTTGTTTGGGATAGTCATGGAGTTATTTTAATCGATTATCTTCAAAAAGGAAAAACCATTACAGTAGCATACTATGCTGCATTACTTGACAAGCTGAAGGCAGAACTTGCGAAAAGACGGCCACATTTGCAGAAAAAGAAAATCCTGTTTCACCAAGACAACGCACCGTCTCACACCTCAGCGGTTGCCATGGCGAAAATCCACGAATTACGGTTTGAACTGCTTGACCATCCGCCTTACTCACCAGATCTAGCCCCAAGCGACTTCTTTTTGTTCCCTCATCTAACGATTGCGCTCGGAGGACAAAGATTTTCGTCAAATGAAGAGGCAATCACCTTCGTGAACAATTATTTTGCAGAGAAAAATGCCGAGTACTATTTGGACGGGTTACAGAGATGGGAGCATCGCTGGGAGAAGTGTGTAGAGTTACAAGGAGTTGAAAAATAAAAAAAAATTTTCAGAAAAAATGTCTTGTATCTTTGTTAGGTCGGAAACTTTTCAGACCACCCTCGTACCTGCGCATTTGCATCAGCATCAAACAAACAAAATTAAAACTTCCTTCAACGGTGTGTGCATTCGATGTGAGCAAACTAGCATTTGAAAAAATAAGTAAGTAAAGTGGATTGATTAAATTAAAGTAGCATAAATATGAGATATTGTGTTAAATTCATTTTGGCAATGATAAAACCATAATCTAGCAGTTCTTGTTGGAAAAGGAAACAAATCATATCCAGGGCAATCTCAATTAGTGTTACCAACTAGTAATAACGATTGAATTTAAAAATTAATCTATTGCTTTCGAAGCAATGACACTGAAAAGTTTTTTGAAGAAATTCTCCGAAACGTGGTTATTGAAAACCACATCTTTACCGAATTAGATTTGATTAATGCCTTATCTCTTTGCTGCGTTACTAATGGGATATTCCTCTTTTCCTTCAATCTTTTTGGTTTCTTCGTTTTTTCCCGTTTGATACTACTGCTTTTGTTACTTGTCTCTATCTACTTGAAGATTGTTTGTCTTTATTGTTGAAGGACATACACACAGTTTTAGAGCATCACCCTCCTTGTAGCCTTTAATACCTTAATTAGAGGTCGATGCTATTTTATGAATCGTATGGTTGCTTAGAAAACCAACAGCCCTTCCCCCGTCAGTCTGGAGACCTTCAGTCTATCTCTTTGCTACAAATAGTAAGCGATTGCGGACAGTAAGGATGAAGATTATAAGCTGTTAATAGAAAAATAAATTT
>VTPC01001667.1:0-10265 GCA_011009095.1 Ignelater luminosus
TACATCAAATCTTGCTCTCCAAAATGTAAATCCAGAAGATATTCCATTCATGGAATATTAAGACCAAGTTGATACATTTAAAGGTCATATTTTGCAGATGGACTTCAAAAATGTAGAATTACATCATTAATAATTCTGTCTGGTTTTTAATTACATCAGCTTGATGTTCGACTTTTAAAATTTCTGGCCACTGAGACAACGAATCGTTAAAACAACATATGCTTTCACCTTAAGAAAAGATAGAATTGCGTTTCCAGTACGTAAGTTAGATTAGCTATGCAGGTTCTGAATCAATTCTTTAAATTTAGAATGCCCAGAAAATTATTGCTCTTGCTACTTTAAATCTAGAAAAGTGTATGTTATATTATAGCTTGAGCTGATGGCTTAAACTGGCAACTAAGCTTCTACTGATTGTACGTAGCATCACTGTTCTCTTCCTCTTCAGCTTGCTAGTAGATACTTCTGTTGGACTTAAAGGATCGAGTACAGATTTTGGAACTATGAAGTAGAGTCCATTCGCTGTGACACTCACATTAACATGAGTAGTGGGGCATATCTTAAACCAACTCGTATTGCGCATATACAGATGAAATTTCAGTCGAGTCGCACGTTTTCATCGAACAGCAGAAAAAGCTGTTCATTCCAAGCATTTTCCTGCAGATCAGTTTACCTTCTGTATAAGTCAAGGAGAAACATTGTCATTGACAAATGAAAAATTTGTAAATGCGTAGGAGAGTAGCCATCGTCAGTCCTTGGCGTAAAGTAAAGTAGGCACCATTTTGACTATCCTGGTGGGAATCGCGGATGCCGACTGAAGCACAAAAAAAGTTGGCGCGTCGCAATAGCGACAATACATGTGGTTAGATATGTATTGGCTGAGAGAAATGCTCATTATATGGCGAAATTACTTGGTAAGAAGAAAAAAACAAAAGAAAAATGATCAGGATACAAAGGATACCCATATCGCAGTGTCTTAGCAGTACAAAACAAACAGAATCGAGGAAAGAATCCAATAACTCTGGGGTATGTCGGTTTGGGGGATAAATACTCTTGAAAGACTTTAGAATGTAAAACGGGAAAATATTAATTATCCTAACAAAGAGGATGAGAATGTCAAAGTTGATAAGTCTTACAAGTCCGGTTTGCTAAGCCTCGTCAAAAGCACATTTAACATCATAAAGAGTGGCAATGAGCAGTCAGAGCTCACTGCATCGAGTTGGTATATAAAACGGAAGGGTAAGCCAAACGGCGAATTGAAGACTTGGAAGTAGCTGATTGGTGGTCAGGAATTTTATTGAGCAAACCTAACGGCGAGAATTTTTTCGAAGACTTTTGTTATTACATCAACACAACTGGCGGTGGAGTTGTTCATGGCACTTCATGGCTGTTGGTGATGGTGTCCGTTGGAGGCTAAGCCCGGATGTAGCACTTACGAGTGATGGCAGAGATATGGAAAAATTGTTTGACTAGGGAATGAAAATGACTTTTCAGAACCACACCTTCACAAGCACGCACTCTAAAGGAAAATGATTAGGACAAAGCGAACGCGCATATCGCAGCGTCGTTTGCAAATCTCGAGTAACCAGATTTTGGAGTTTAAGATTATCTTAGCAGTACAAAATAAATAGAATCAAAAAAACAATTCAATTATGAGATATGTTGGTTTAGGGGGAGGGGTTAATACCCTTGAAAGGATTTACAATGTAAAACGGGAAACTGTTGATTGTCCTAACGAAGAAGATGAGAACGTCAAAGATGATAAGCCTTAGAAGTCCTGCTTGCTAACCTTCATTATCTTCCACCGATGAATCCAAACAAGGACGAAACGATCGTCTGGAGGTATGATAGTCAATGCTTGCACGAATCCTGAAACTTTTGTGGGAAGACAATGTTAATTTTGTCTTTATTTATTGAACCAATAAAACCCACCATAAGCTAGAAAAACCTTTTATTATATAAAAGGTATATATTTTCCTATTTGGAAAATTTTAATTCATCAAGGGCTTATTTCATATTGAAAAGGGCGACAGTCAGAGCTCGCTGCGTTAAGTCGGTGTATAAAACGGAAGGGTACGTCAAACAACGAAGTAACGACTTAGGAGCCAAATTGGCGATGAGAAATTTGTTTAGCAAATCTAACAGTGAGAATTCTTTCAAAGACTTGTTATTATGTGTACAAAACTGGCGGTAGAAGCAGAGAAGTTGGGCATGGCACTTCGTGGTTGTTGGTGGTGGTGCCTGTTAGAGGCTAAGCTTGAATGTAGCACTCGCGACAGCGACTATACATGTGGTTAGTTGTTGTTAAGATATCGGTACAAAAACTGGCAGCGGAGGAGTTGGGCCTGGCCTGACGGAATAAACCTCGCACGGTCAGAAAAAACTAGGCAACTTTTTGATCGGATCGAAAAGCCCGAGACGGCCAAACCGCCCGACAAGCATGAACGATACGAACGGCCCGAGCGGCTTCAGAGGCCCGAACAAACCGACAGGCTCGAGAGACCCGAAAGGCCTGACAAATTCTCAGACTGAGACCCAAACTGACCTAGCTTTGAGCCGCACCCCGCAAAAGCCTAACGAAGAAACCCGCCCCTCTATGGTGCAGTACAAAAATCCTCCTCTTCAATTCAGTACGAAAATAATGCTTGTCCGGGTCAGTACGAAAATTATTCCTGTCCGAGGCACTACAAAGAGAATCTCGGTTCGGTGCAGTACGAAAATCCTCCGTTGCGGTTTCGTACAAAAATAGCCCAAGTCAGGAAAGTCACGAAAAAGATCTAGGTCTGATGCAGAACGAAATCGTCCGCTTCGGATAACTACAAAAAATTACGGTACGAAAAGCTCTATCAACCTGATAAGCTCGGCCCGACAGATCCGAGCGGCCCGAATAGCCTGATAGGCCCGAACAGACTGACAATCCGACAGGCCCTAGCAGCCCTATAGGTCAGATGTAGGCCCGAAAAGCCCAAAACATTTTTAAACTAAGACCTGAACTTCAAACCAGGCTGAGTAAAGGCCGGACTAAAAATCCCGGTTTGTATAGACTTCTCCCAGCGACAGCAGTAATACATATGGATAGATATGTTGACTATCACGGGCAATAATGGCGGTGACAGAAGGATGCTCGTTTTATGGCGAAAATGCTTGGTTGGGGTATACAAATGACTTTCAAGCAACAAACGGCGACAATGGCTAGAGAGTACTTCGAGAAGTTCTCAGAAAGCGGACATCCAGGAGAGAGCAGGGAAAGGAAGTATACACTCAACGTGCGTTGGGTGCTTCGTGCAGAGTAATGGCGGGTGAACCCGGGTTAACAGCCGGAAGGAAGTTCGTAGCCGGCGACTCCAAAAGATCGACGGGACGACGGACCCCAAGGATCAGGGACTGGAATCATTGAAAACATTTGCACACTCTCTAGCACCACTCGGAACTGTTGCGGGAATGAAAAACAAGTCTTGCCTCGAAGTGTTCTCTCTTCTTTAGCTCTTCAAATGAATCGTCTTAGTCAGTAAAATCTTGGAATCAAAGGCAGAACTAGCAGAACATACTGAGCAGGTTGTATCGTTGATGTATTGAACAAATCGAGGTGCTGGGAGTCCCGAATGTAAAAAGAAAAAGTTTTTTCTCTTTTCGAAGGGATGCTCAAACCTACTACCTCAGTGGTTTGGAGCGTAGTGTACTGCAAAGGTGAGAAAACTTGGACCCTTAGGCCAAATTAGCTTGTATAACTAAACTGTTTGGTTAAATCTGTATACGAAAATTAGTTCCTGCTTCGCTCCCAGGGTTTGTGCACTGCTGTATTGTAAATAATCAAGTTGTCCTTTAGCAGATGTTCAACTTGCAATTGAATTCCCAAGAGGTAATCAAAATCTGATGGATTGACATATTTTGATGAGAATAGGCTTGAATATGAATGAAGTCTTTAACTCTAGTATGCATCTTCTTGTCTTCTTTTCGTTTGTTTCCTCTAGATAATTTTATTGAAATCCGTCGTTCCGTTTCTATCGGTCTTTAACCTTCCCTGTAACATTGGCTATCAGATCTCTATTCCTTTCAAGTACTTTGATCAGCTAATAATCTAAGTCCTTTACATAATTCAAAGACAAACTATTCACCAGCAAAACTGATTGAAGATATATTTCTCAAGAATTACCCAAAATGTGGCCATCAATAATATTAGAATAACCTTTTGATTAGCCTTCTAGCCTAAACGTCAATAATAAAACTCCATACCTATTTCATTATTTTACGATGAATTGGTAAGATCAATTCCTAAAGCAAAACAAACTGTTCAGTTATTTTATTCGCTTTATTTCATTTCAATTGATTGCTTTCAAAACATCCAAAACCTTTTTTTTCCATTTCTGATAATATATGGCTTGTACGTGCAACACTTCAAAGATAAAAATACTGAAGAAAAGCCTTAATAAAACTTACATTTCCTGTTTGGACATCACAAAAAAAAGGCATTTCAGACACGAAAAAATATTCGCAAATCATAAAATGCAAAATTTCTTGAATTCATCGAATTAATTAATTAATTTTGCGAAAAAAATGACATCGAGAGAGAGAGAGATAGAGAAGGATTTTTTTCTTCTATCAAGCTAGCCGTAAAAAATTCTTAGACAAGTTATGCTAAAAGTGCTCATAATAACAGCTGCAAAAATCCTAATATTAATGGGTTTATTGACAACGTGAAACAACAACGATGAGAAAAAAAGAACTTAATAAACCTGTAGATTTTGATCTAGCAACGGATGTAGTAAGAGTTTTTTTTGTGTTGCGCTTAGATATGTAAATACTACATACCTTGGAAAAAACTTAAACAAGATTTCTAATGCAGTATTTAAACGTATATAAATAAATGGGGTTGTTTACTTTTATTGGCTTCATGTTAATTTATTAAATCATAACAAATGACTGCGGAAAATTTGTGAACGAACAAAAAAGCGATAGTGGGTGTGTCTGGAAAAAACAAAAACTGGCTAATTGGACACAAAAAAATTATCTGTATAATCTTGTATTTTGAACGTAGCTGTTATTATACCTTTAGTAGTTACTTTCCTTCTCTTTTTTGAAGATTTGATTAAAACGTTAAGATAATGACAATTTTAATGTTTATATTTATTAAAATAAAACACTACTTAACTTAATTTGATTAATTAATTAATTACAAACCAAAACTGGTTACCAGAATGATACCGAAAGACGAATTACAATTCGTTAACCGCAAGTCAAATAGTTTTTTGAACTCAAATTCAATATAAGCTGAGTAACATATCAATATAAACAAAAACGAATTTCGGAAAACCGAAACGCATATTCGTATCAAGCATGCAAGATTGTACAGATAGAAGCATTCGGCTTTTTGACAGATGCCTTTGAAAAAAGATAGTGGATCGAATTCCGACAGCCGGGATTTCAATTTTTGACAGAAGGTTTCCGGCTGCCGGGATTAAAGTGTATTGCCATATTGTCCTGGTAGTCCGATAAAGTTTACAAAAAGAAATTGTTGGTTTTGGGCTTATTATTACAGTTATGTTTTAATTGAAAAACAAGTCATACCATAGCCGGCGAGCTTACGCCTTAACAAAGATACAAATTATTGCGACGTAACTATTAACTAATAACAATAAGCGAGACTCTAGTTTATTGAACCGAATTTCCAATAAACGTCATTAATTTACTTGTCAAGTTTCGACTTGCACCTAAAAATGATATTTAACGAAGCGAAGTAGCGTTAAGCAAAACGGTATGGTAAAAAAAGATCGAAAGTACCGAGAGCGAAAGCACAGTGTCTAGTTGACAGAATGTCTGACTGATACACAATAGCCCACTACTGTTACCGCAGCAAACCTTGTTCGTTTCGCTTTAATTATTATTACTAGTATCAAAGAAGAAGTTTTCTGATAGATGAGTGTGTCATGTTTGCCATCTTCTTGAAATGGACAAGATGAATTCAGATTAGTATTTTAGGTTAACCAAATTCCTATTATCACCACACCGAACAAAATTCTTCTTTCACAAATAGGAAACTCGGCTGCTGGGACCCGACCCATTGCCTTTGATACAGAGCACATTAATTGCACATTTTGGAATCTTTTGAGGTGCTACGTAGGGTTTCTGACCCAAGAGTTCTCCGGACAAAAACTCTTTAGAAATGTGTTGTTTTGAGTCCCGGGAATAACAGAGGTCGGGGCACGAGCCTTCTTTTGAATTTTAATCTAAAGCATATGAAAACGCCCTTTATCGCAGAAGCGGAAGAAAAGTAAAGATAATAAATTTCTGGAGGGTTTTGTATAATCGTTAACCAAACCGTGAAACGTCCTTGCGATCCCTGCGGTAATACTTGGGCGCAGTAATTCAAGAGAAGCAAACAACTACAAAAATTGAAAATATTCAGCTTCAACCAGCAAAACCAGCGGACTACTTCTTTTCGAGTTCTAACTCTGCATTTCAAATCAAATTCCCTGACCGATGCGCAACCGGGACTTATTTTACAAGCGAATACCCATCTTGCACAGAATAAATATAGATACGTTTCATGTGAACGCTACAAGTCTCATAACGACTTACGAACTGGTTAATTGGAGTCCTGTCATCATCAAAGGAAAAACAGGACCCTTATTTTACCTACTGTGATTCTTGCTTTTACAGAAATAATAATTCGAAGTTAGCCTCAATATCATTATACAGTTTTGAGGTAATTAATTGCTCAAATAAAAACAAATTCGTAGCTAGTAAAGACAAAACACGATTCTTGCAACCTCTATTAGAAATTCAAAAACCAATATGAAGATAAACTATACAGTTTCAATAAGGATAACCGTGAAACACATTGCCAGAACCAATCAGGAGGATGCAGAAAATTGTAAAATCGTCTGATCTGGAGATTTATTGTCAGCTCAGGCGACAGTGAATTGCAGCTGTTTATTTCTTTTTCGTCATAATTACAAAACCTAAAGCCACCTGGAATCGCCACAGCGAAAAGTACGTTACTCTAGCTTGACATGCGCAATAGCACTATCCAGTTTTAGGTTTGTATAATAAAGTTTCCCGTCAACGTTGTGACGCTTGCGCTTTGCGTTATCCCGTCAAATATGTTCCATGGCGTTCGGTTTAGCAGTATGAATTTGTATGATGGCTCATATGCCTCACCTTGGGCGCAACACCTGGAATCGGAACGTACTCCTGTTGATTTATGGTTTTGCCAATAGTGGATTTTCTAAAAGTCAGGAATTTAATAAAAATCACTTCAAGAATCAACTCGTTTTTAACAATAGTTTTTGCGCTTTTGCCGTGGGAACTCGTGGGGGATCCGCTCTGACATGGGGGGTCCCTTACGGGCAAACCAAACATGTAGGCCCCATCTAGGGCTAAATGGCATGATGGGAGATGGAGCTGGCCCTGTTGACGACGTCAATATTTTTGTTACTACTAGAAACTGCAGGCAAAATTAATTTAAATTCCCTCACATTTATTTAGGGAAGCTCATCATGACATTTCCTCTACTAAATCCTTTCCCCCTCTTTTTCAAGCTTTCCCTGTCTTCGAGGCGAAGTCGAACTCTGGAATCAATGCAACCGATACCATCTTCATCTTTTTGTGGATTCTTGTTAGGGAAGCAGTGGCTTTAGAGACTATTTGTAAATTCCGTTGCTATAGTCTGGTGTGGTAATCGTGGAATTGAAGAATAAGCTTCGCGTCGATTTAGGTTTAAGATAAACCATGCAAGTAGGCGGCCAAATGGAATTTTCAGTCCTTAGGGTGTGTCAAAAATTGTCCTTTGGATGAGAGAGTAAGCATGACAAAAAGAAAAGAAGAAGACTGAAAACTTTTTAGTGATCCTCACAAGAACTAGAGATGGGTAGTTCACGAACGAACGGATCCAAAAGAACGGGTTTCTGAAGTGAACGATAGGACCGAACGTGTGAACGACTTCTAATGAACGACCGTTCCTTTAATGGTTCTTTTCAGTGACGACGTTCACTCCCACGCTCCGGCTCCTCACTCCCACCACCGTCCAACTTTCTTTTCTTATTTGTAAATACATGATTTTTGTGTAAATTGTAATTTTTATTAGATGTACGTAATCTTTTTGTTTTTATACTTATTATTATAATAAAATAAACAAAGAATATTTAAAAAATTCATGCAAGTTCTCCATTCAAGCTCATATTGATGGTATTTTTAAAAATATTTGAGAAAACAAAAAATGAACGATGAACGGGTCCTGACCAACGGGTCTTTAAGTATAGCGGTCAAAAGTGAACGGTTCACTAAAATGAACGACTTTGCCCATCACTAACAAGAACACTCCCGAGAGACCCCAGGACAACTCCAAGAGTATGCACAAAGTATATGTTATTGTTGAAATCAGAACCTGGGTTGGCAGGTTTACTTCCGTTGTTGAAATGATTGAAATTTTGATTTTAAAGTTTGAATTGATGATAGAATGTATTGATAACATTAGTTTGAGGTAGAGTTTAAAAGTTTATCGGGCTTTTCGGGCCTACGTCCGGCCAATCGGTCAGGTTAGTCTTGTCGGGCCTATCGAGCTATTAGAGCCTATCGGACCTCTCGGGCCAGATGGGCCATACGTTTGTAGGGTTTTTTGGACTTCTCGGCCCTTCGGGTCCTTTGGATCCATCGGGTCGTTTGAATATCTCGAGCCTTTTCAACAGTTTGGATCGCCGGGCTTATTGGACTTCTCGGCCCTTCGCGTTTTTCTGTTGGACCGTTCGGTCTTCTCTGTTGGGCCGTTCGGGCCTCTCGGGCTTTTCGAGCGTGTCAGGATGATCAAGAAGTTACCGGGTTTTTCTCGGGTCGCGTCAAGTTTATTCCTAGTCGGGCCGGGCTTCGAAAACCGTGCAGAGATCTAGTTCGAGTAATTGAATCGACGATAATCTCAAAGTCGAGGAAAGGGAGATTCGGCCGGTACCCAGTCACAACGTTGCCAAATCACACCAAGTACAGGTATTTATGATGCATTTTTCATGAGGGGCACATAATATAATTTTGCGGAAGGACACAACAGTACCTAGTTACGCCACTGTCGTAAAATTAATTAGTTGAATCGCGACTAGAAATTCTTAAGGTGAAAAACTTTTTCTTAGGTTCAAATTAATTTGTTGGAAAGATATGCCTTGTTGTAATTAAATTACTTATTAATCATTTTGTTTTTTAGCTTCAATATATTATAAAAACAGATTAGTTTGATGAAGTGTGGAAACATATTAATGACAAAATTAACCAGTAATTGGCCTTGTACAATTAACAAACTCCTTGATCTTGCAGTCTTAGATAAAACTGAATTTTTCAACCTTCAAAAATTGTCATAGGGAACAGTTTATGTGTAAAAACGCGATCGTCGTGACCTGTATTGAAGATTTAAAAAACAAGTTTGAGGGTGACCATCAAGTGATCACACTGTTGCCACAACAGTAACACATATCATCAGAAACTATAACAAATGTTATAAATCTTCAGATTTGGAAATTTATAACTAGCTCTGGCAACATTGGTTGTAAGTTAAGTAGATTAAAAATAGGTAGTCTAGGTCTTCACGGTTACACATTTTTGAACATGTTTTCTATGTGACGATCTGTATCCTGCAACCCAAAAATACCAGTTCTAAGTAAACCAATCAGTCATGTCAGACAGGACGGTCAAAAATTAAAAAAAAGTGTCTAAAAAGTGTTTTTAATCCTAGGCGCCCTAGTTCAACTTAGGTTGCGATTCTAAAAGTGCGCTTTAAGAAATTATAAATATGAGGTCCCAGGGGTTCTCTTACCTAACTACCAAGGAAACTGGAATCAGTGTCTGGCCCTGGATCAGTAGGCCTGCAAGAGCTTGAATGCTCAAAAAGTTTGGAGTTCTGTAAGAACCTGAAGGACGAGAAGAATTTAGAATTTTATAAAGATCAAAAGCCTAAAAGAACCTAAAAGTCTACAAAAATCTGTAAACTTGCAAAATCCTGAGCCCTACATGGACAAAGGCTTGGCAAAAATTCAGAACTCCCCAAAAACCTAAATAATCATGACAACCCGGAAACACTAAAGAATCTAAAAGTATATAAGGACTTCGCCAAAATTTAGTGCTGGCAGAAATCAGGAAATCTACAGAAACATCCTGACCTGCAAAAAAGGGCTTTGCCAAAACAAACAATTGTCACATGTCAACCAATCAGGAACTTTTTCATTGAGATCAAGTGGTCGTGCTAACTGTTCCTAGACGCTAGCATTGCTCTACGAATATTTTGTACAATT
>VTPC01001667.1:10365-28757 GCA_011009095.1 Ignelater luminosus
TGTGGCCCCGTAATTTAGATTCCAGGCCCAAACATTTTCTTCCTCGTTTCAGATTCGAACATACGTCTGTGTGGCAAATCTCATCATTGCTATACCACCTGGGCCGATTCATTCAGAATATTAATATTAATCAGAAAAAGATGGCCGCGTTAAACATTACTGTAAGGATTAGTAAAAGGTGCTAAAAAGATATGATGAAACATAATACATACAAATCAATAAACATTAATAGAAAAATTACCAATTAATAACATAACTCAATTTTTTCCGGGGTAAACTTTTAGGTCAGATATGTTTATAAAGTAAGGCCAGACCTGGTCCAAACCCTTCGCGGAAACCTGACCAAAAAAGCTGATCCGTGCAGGCCTGTATTTGCGAATCTTTAGTTTGTAGGTGTGAAAACTCCGAAGTAAGAATCGTACAATTGTATACAGCAAGTAGGTAGTTATGTTATTATTCTCTTGGAATCTGCTTTACTGACTAATACTGTGTGAAGAATGGAAAAAATTTGAAAATTGTGATTCCTAAGAATTATGCAAAATTGATGAAAAAGCTCGTGGGTACAAGTATACGTCTACGAATTTCTGTTAACTCTGTCAGTAACTATAGCAAAGACTGGAACGAGCCTTTCAGCGCCGGCCTTGTGTGAGTGTTTGACTAACGATAAGTTCTTTTGTAGACAGTACACCATTAAAGATCGATCAGAAAATTCAGGGATGGGTAGAATACTTACAAGAAATAGAACAAAAAATAAAACGAGGAGCTGGTTGGTATTCCGCTTTTGTAAACCAGCGAGTTGCATATATAATGCATGAGAAAAAATGGTAAGAATTGAAGAACATCTTAAGTACAATTTGCCTTGCACGGTTACCTCCGTCAAGATGTTCTGGACAAAAAAAAATTACTAATAAGATGAAATCAAGGATTGAGATCCAGCTGGAACCAAAAGAAAGGTTTTGCATTTTGAGAAATTTTCAGAAAGTTAATATGTGATTTTGCCTTTCTATGCCAGTTTTCGGAAATAGACTGTTTGAATCCAGAACGACAAATAACTCTGAGAAAAGGTAAATATGACAAAAACCAAATGAAGTCATTTCAAAAGCCAACCCGAGTCGTTTGGATTTTCCATAAATACGGTCGAAAGTATTCTGGAAGATGGCACATCTGAGTTAACGACTGAAAAACAAAACTAGAGAAAAAATAACATCGTCAAACACCTGAAAAGTCATCTTCAATCTGATTAATTCTGATTCAGTGAGAATTACTCGAACTAAACATTTTTTATTTCTCAAGTAAGTCATGAATGTGTCCAAAAGGATAACTTGGTGCTAGGTGTAGTAGCGTGTAGAAGCCTAAGTAGTCATGGTTTCAAGATAAAGTGTGTTACTTTCAGAAATTTGATTTTTACTGTCTTTTTTGGCTAGTTGGGCTTTTTTCTGTTTTTGGTTCTTCTTACAGATCATGTTATTCTTTAACTAACAGAGTACCATGTCATATAAAATATAACGCATTACGGGATTGCTTCTGTGTTTGATTCTACCATCTCCAAAATGTTAAGATGTGGTAGTTAGGTAACTGTGTGGTCCAATTCAAAGTTTGGACTTAGACAGAACAAAACCTAAAAGATTGTGCAATATTGATGTCAAAATTAGTCATGAGTCTGGTTGTTCGAGCCGATTGCTTTACAAATAAATAAGCTTCGTGCCGATAGGGCTGTTTGATGCAATACATTCTACAGAAGTTTATTTCGTTTGATTCGAGCTAGGCTAACTTGAAATATTTCCGCACGTACAGAGCACAGAATCAGGAGTTGCCGAATTGTTGACTATTAAAGTGGGATGATTTGTACAAAAGATTTTTCAAATCAAAAGACAAAACTAAGAACATTAATTTTTTTAAGTATCTACTCTACTTTATTTGAAGCCAACTAAGTGACTTTTTCTTTAATATAGTCTTCAGCCAACATGCCAACAGGTAGAAAACTGACGCTGATGAATTAATTTCACAAGCCTCTTTCGCCTGGACTTGCTGGGCTTTTTTGAGCAGATTACAATTTTCAGGTCAATCGGGTTTTACAGCCTAATCGAGATTTTCAAACGGTTTGAGCCATCTTCGTTGTTCTAGGTTTTAGTCTGGTCGGGTTTTTCGGATCAATCAGATCTTTTAAGTACTTAGGCTTTTTTGGCCAGTCTAGCGTTTTGGCTTAAAGTCTCTTTTGGTCGCATCGTTTCATATTAAACTCTAAGGTGGTATTTCTTTTAAGATACTCAAGAAAGAATTCTTTGTTGAATTTTTACTAACTCAGTCACATATACACTTTCAACTTATTACAGGTACATACAACGATGAAGAAATATTATTAAAAGTATAGACCAGAGGCGGAACAGTGAAATTTTATTACTCTTGATCCAAAAATTAAAATTGTGGATTAATTGTGAAAGCATTACACATAAGCATAATCGCAACAATAAATATTGGATACAAGAAAAGAGAATTATGTCAAGTACCTAGTTGTAAACTGAGCAAATTTCATCGGAAGTATCAACATGTTAATTAAGTCGTGAACAGGTCGATTATGACTCTAGATGATGTGAAGTACAGAAGGGTTCAGCTGTCTAGTGACTCAGTGTGGAGAGGACTTCTATATTCCCAAACTGAATAAAGTTGCGTATTTGAGCCTCAATACTTCGGTAAGATGGAAGCTATGCGCAACCTATCTGGTTTTCGGGGCATGGTGGAATCTATGGTAAAGAGAAAGCGACTGAACTCGCTAGAAGCAAAAGTTCGACACTTTTTTTAAACACTAATCAACAAGCCATGTCAGTCTTGGGTCGACTAAGATGAAGTGGAATAGGAAAGGCTCACAGCCGATGGTGACGCGACGTTAAGATGGTAGACAAAGTGATTCCGTTTATTTACGTAGCGTTTAATATTGATTTTTGGACTGTTGAGACAAGAAAGCAAAAAAACACGATAGAATTAGAGCTTACAACGGTCACATCAAAGATAGTATTCGAGTTTTAGTTTCCCCTAGAGGAACAGGATAATTTGGAAAAGAGCAAAAAACCTTTAACCTTTTAGCTAAGAGTATCGGCAAAAAGTGCTTGAATTACTGCAAACAGGACAATTCGAAAAATATTTCTATCTTACATACCGCAAAACAAAAACAACAAACCGCTAACATGATATTATTTGTAGTGCAGAAATTTTTGACATAACCTCACATCATACTTGCTATATTAAATACTTCGTTTGCATACATTATAAATAAACTTCTTCTGCTTGTAAATACAAGTTATTTTAATTAAAATACTTATCCAAAGATTAACTTTGATGTACTATAGAGCGCTGCATGTATATTTCTAAAAAGGTAATTATACTCCTTTTTCGTTGCTAATTTATTGAATAATAAAAAAAGGTAGAGAGGGAGAATACGGTAACGAAAAGTAGCGTAAATAATTAACACTTACTTAATACAAGTTCTTTTAAAGCTCAAAGGCATTTTCTTTATGTACAGTTTAAATTCATAATACGTAGGTATGTATTTTGCTATAACGACGTTGTGAATTTTAAACACGAAAGGCATTAATTATTCTCTTTTCTAAAAATTCCTCTTAATATTTTTTTTATTCCGTTCACGTTAATTCATAGAGCGTGAAAATTATTAAGAGAAGAAAGGCGAAAAAAAAAAGGATAGGAATAATTATAAAGGTATGATAATTATTGTGATGATCAATCAAAACCATCAATTTCTTTTCTGTTTTTGTTTTTATTTTTGTTCTCTCTACTTCCTATTCAATATAATTTCAAAATCGTCCAAATCTACAAATACATTTCTTTTTAGAACGAGGTCATTGTTAACACCTGGAGCTGAGATATTGTAATAGCGTTGTGAGTTTAGGTGCAACAAACTTATTTCCTGTTTATATTCTATTATTTCATATGTTGTAGTAATTTTTAATACTAATTACATTATAATATTACATTAGGAATTCCGTGTTTATAGTGTTAAATTCACTTTTACGTCAAAACGATTTTAATTAGATTAATATCCTAACCTCATTTCCTTGATGGTTTCTGCCTTAACATGAATATCATGCTTGTGACTATTTTTTGTTTTTATCAAAATTAAATATAAGTAGAAGCTTTCATCAATAATTATGAAAATTTCTCTAATAATAATAAGTGAAGAGAAACAGCGGCATAGTAAAGCAGTAAACTATTTCTCGTTAATCTCTTGTTTACAGTGTGTTATAATGTTAGGTTAGAATGCAGCTTATTTTATTTTTGAATATTGTATTTATGTTAAAAAAAAAATTCAGAGTATTGCCCAATTCTTCCTCTGTAACTCATTTTACATGTTTTATAGTATGGACCGTCTTCATAGCTAAGGTACTTGATTGATTAAATGTTAACTCATTAGATCTTGAGAGTCTCTAATCATTTATCCAATTCAAAAGAATTCTTAGATAGAAGAAATTTTAGCAAATTTCCCAAATGCAAAGGAAGCTTTGTTTATCGCTTGATTTAAGCAAGTAAACGTTAAACATCTGGGAATGCAAAGCATAACCACAACGAACTCCTGTTTTGTTACTTTTTTCAAATTTTGGCGGCCATTTGTTCCGAGGTAATATCAAAAAACTAAAAGTATACGATTCTTTTATTTTTTGATGTAGAATACGATTCTAAAGTAAAAAAAAAGTTTTTTAAAATTTTCCAATTCTCGGCGGCCATTTTGACCAAGATACCACGTTGTCTTTAGTTTTTGATCTAGAATCCAAATCTGAAGTCAAAATTTCGAAATTTGACAAAAAATGCGGACATACATACATACATATAGGCAGACAGACTTGGCAAATTCAATAACGACTCCTTCGGAGTTCGTTGAACAGCCACCAAAGGAAGCCGATTGTTTAGAAGTCAATTTCCTTTCGAGTTATTTTGGAAGATGGAATCACATGCACAAGAAAGCGCAGCAGACCTGGTGATGAACAGTAGGCTATGGCGACGTTGGCATGCATACGATAGCGATGACCTTGGAATTGAGAAGGAGTCTAGGAGGCAGTGCAGTGTCGAATAACTAAACGAGGGCTTGACCGGTGTGGTGGTGGTTTCAGCGGTTGCAGTAGTAACATTCTCACCCCAAGATGTTTCCGTGGTGAATGTTGCAGCTGGACTCGGTGATTGTAAACAATACCCTTCTCCATGACATTCTCGACCAATCAAGTCGCTCTGATTAATCTTCAGGATTCCTCATGAAGCAGCTCGTAGATTGGAGACCGCGACCTCTTCGGACGAGTGGAGAAATAGCTTGATTAGTGATGATAAATAATAGATCAATAGATGATGAAAGTTCTCCTCTGTCCGCACAACATAGAAACTGATCAGGTGGTGATGAAAGACAGGAGAAAGCAGAAGTGGAAAGTCTTAATTCGATTGGTCAATATTATAATAAAGGAGATCTTGAAATTAAATGTTTATCTGTAACGAGCCAGTTGAAATGTGAAAACGTAGAATCCAGGGTCAGGTGTTGTCGTCAACTGGATGAGTTCAGCACGAAAGGAAATCCAGTCAGTGCAACGCAACGCAGTAGTTACGAAACTTTGCTGGCGAACGCCAATCGACCCAGCTGGGTGGTGGAGAGCGATGTTGAACAACCAAGCAACAAATAGTGTTTGCGTGATGCCTCACTCCTCGAGGATCCATCTCAGAAACAACAATGAGGGCACGGAGAATTTGGTGGAGGCTGTAGACAGGCTTCTCCCCATGGCGACAGCATCGTAGGCTTCTGGCAACTAGAGATCCGAACTCCAGTTATGGTGCTAATGTGGCAGAAAAGAAACTTCTGTGAACGAATCTCTGTCGTTCTAGCTATACTAGAAAGAAAGCTATCAGATAGATTGAGTAACATTGAATGTTTGCCAAAATGCAATTGTCAGATTTCTAAAAACATTTTCTATCCAGAGGAATGCAAATTTACTGCCTTGCACCTATCTTGCGGCGCCTATGGAAACAGCTGTTCCTTTCCCGTAACCACTATAACAATCACGTGATACTTTTAATACAGTTTCAAAAAGATTATCTTCCTTTTAATACCGCTAAAAGCGAATGCGTTTTCTCAAACTTCATAGAAAAAAACTTTTGAACAAACTCAAGTCAAACAACGACTTTTGCTAAGTTGGCTACTCTTAGAATCGTCTTCTAAGTAACAGATGATATCAGAGTTATTTTCCCGCCAAAGGCGGAAGGCCGTTATAAGCTTCATTCAGAAACTTCTTCAGCCATGTGGGATGTGATTCATTGGAGCGAGGCAAAATACGTGCGTTGTTACCGTTCATTGGCACCTGACCAGACGATGGAACGATGGAGCTTGAAGCGAAGTTGGTGGTGAACGGTCCCTAGTAGGCGGGGCTTGAGAAGAATTTTCGTTGTAGGGCTTTCTGGTGTTGGGAAGAGGGCGCCGGTTGTTGACGAAGGTTGCGGCGGTTACGCGGCGCATCGGTAGATGTTATCGGAAAATCTTGGCTTGTTGAATGGGCCCTTTGATAGTATGATGCGAAGAATTGATTGTTGGGGTCAACGACCCCGTTGTACATTAACTGTGGAGTTATTGGTGCCCATCTTCTGCCAAGATGATGTTGCCGTTGAGATGATTGTTGTTGAAGACCGTGCTAGGCTCCGCGACAGGGGTAAAGGATATGTTTAGATATCCATTGTCCGTCGCGGGCGATGTCGATTCTGGTGGTGATGGTAGCGGATATAGAAGTGAAGAACGTACGTAGCGTTAGATAAACTTAAACTCGCGATAACTTGGTGGTGTCCGGCATTTGGCATGGCAAACACTTTTTAGAGCCACAACCCTACTCGCGCGGTGTAGGGGGTGAGCTCGGTAGCAGCCGCTAGGAGTAGACGGTGACAGTGGTGAAGAGGACTTTGGGGCCGTAAACCTAATTGCGCCACTGCCTGGGACGCGTTCGGAGTACGGACACCCGGGAGAGCACGGAAAGCAGACACCCGCGCCAGGCAACGACGCACGCATGGAAAGACACCGGCTTCGAGGGCCTGCGCCCACCCACAATACCTCGGCTGGAAGGCCGGCGCCACTACTGGGGCTTCGCCCCCCTGAATGAAGGTTGCCAGTAGCAGCTGCAAACAGGACGCACCGTCCGGGGATTGCCGGAGGGCCGGATGCGCCTGATGCGGGCCAGTGCATATGCACTGGATAAGGAGCGGGAGGGACCACTGCCGACGTTTGCACCGAACGGACACTACGCGGAACTGCTAAGTAACAGGAAGCGTAGAGCTAAATGCAGGTTGTAATACAGTGAGTTTAGAACATTTAGGTTGTTGGTAGTTTGAAACGTCATCAGCGGGGTATTTCCATAGTAGACTGCTTTCACAATGGGAAAACAAAACACTTTTAGTTTTCTTTATATTTTGCTGCTCTGTGGAAGAAATCGCTGGCTCATTTCTAAGAAAGTATTTATAGAATAGAGAGACATAAACGCCCACATATGGGTAGATTGGGACTCTTGCAACTTCATTTCTTATAACCGTTTAACAACAATCAACATATTTAAAAGAAATCAATTTAAATGAAGAGAAGTGCTATTGAGTCAAACGCCAGCATCATATGTGTGTACATCAACCTAACAGTAGTGATTTAAGAATAACAAGAATGTAAAAACTGTAAAACTACAATCCTGTATGAGCTGATACATACTAGAAGCCTTACCTGGTCAAAATTCGCTAAATCATCCAAACAAACCCCAAATGTACCAAAAAGGCTAAAAGCTCTATCGGTTCAAAAAACTCAATTGACTTAAAAGTGTGATCCTTTAGTTAAAAAGCAGCTTCGTATGTTACTCTCGAAATCTATCTTTTAATGAGTTTTAATGAGTTAATCGAACAAAAGGCAAAACTGAGCAAGAAGTTATTGGCCATTTAAAAGATCCAAAACAGATCGATTGGTCCGGAAATTTTAATCAGTCTAAAAAATCTAACCGATCTGAAAAGCTTGATCAGAAAGGCTCAATTGAGGAGAAAGATCCCAAATGGAATCGAAAAGTGCCTTAAATCGATTTGGGAGTTTCCACAGGTTTTTTAAATTAATTTTGTTTAAGTCTATTGCTCGTGAAATATGAACTTCAAACGCGTTATCAAAGTTTTAAAGTTATTTGAACCAAAAGGCAAAATAAACTGAGTGCTGCATTGTATTTGATACTTGAAGATTCTGCAGGCTGATCAAGACAATTCAACAATCTAAGGCAGGCTCAAAGAATTTGATGAATGCAGAAAAACCAAACTGACTTGAAACATTCATATAGACAAAAAGGTCCGAATAACCCAAAAACTTGGCACGAGTCCAAAAAATCAAATTTTGTCCAACTGATCAAGAAAATCCAGCTAGTTCGAGAGATCTCACTAAAAAAATCTGCAAAAATCCTGATAGACAGGAAAGACCTGACGGGCTCAAAAAGGTCAGTAAACTCAAAAGCCAAACTGACTTGTAACACTTAGCTGAATAATCTAAAAACAAGCCCAAAAAATCCCAACTGATCCGAAAAACCAGGTTTAAAAAACTAATGGTTCAAAATGCTAGCGTGGATAGATCCAAAACGATCTGTCGACTCAAAATCCTCGAACGTATCGACAGGCAAATCAGGTAAGAATGTTGTCGACAAGACTGCTCGCTTCGTTGTGAATATTTTCTACTATTGTCATATTGGAAAGCTATCGTTGCTTTATTGGGGATTTTAAACCAAAAAGCTTTCATTAAACCTTTTGCTTCTAAATGGTCATCCCGAGAAATTTGAACATTTTTATATTAAGAGGATCTTGTTCATAAATTCTTTAAAAAGGTTAATGGAGGGCAAAGCCCAACTGTGAACAACCGTAACTAAGCTTTTATAGGGGAAAGCCCGGTCCTTCTTCTTTGTACATGGATCTCTCGAGAAGATTAATGAAGAGTAAAGGTGGTTCTTTGGAGAGCAACACCCGTTGGAGGATGAAGCCCAACTGCCGGCTATCGCAAGTAGCTGTATTTGGGCACAATGATGGGAATTTTGGAGAAAACGCGGGAAATCTACTCTAAACACTTGTAGGCACTAAATAACCAACAGATTATTAGTTCGAAATTGTAGATTGTGTCATACCATTCAAAACATACAAAAAATAGTTAGAGAATTGGTGGTATCGCCCGTATAAAAAGTACATCTAAAAGTTACAGAATTGTTAAGTTGCAAATTAAATTGAAGAACTTAAATATCTGGATATTTGTAAACGAAGAACTCAAAGAAAAAGCTGGAAATTTGCTTTAAACACTCGAAGACACTAGATAACTAACACATTATTAGTTCAATAATTGTACGAAAAGTAGAACTAGAATTCACAAGATTGTAAAGCTACAAATCGAATTTGTAATGTTATTAAATGTTTGAATATTCTAAGATGGACACTGAAAATTTCGGAAAACGGAGAAAATCTGCTTTAAACATTCGCTCCGTATCTGCTGATGATTTCCTTCGATGAAATATTAGTGAATAATAATTTATATGTCAGTTTCAGTTTGTCAGGTCATTGCTTGCTTCACATCTCTTATTTTTGCGAATAAACATTTATGTGTTATAGAAAAATATTCAAGTTATTGCTATTTTGCTCTTTACAAAAACCCCAAAAAAAGACCTTCTTATCTATCTTCAAGCTTTATTATATTTTAAGATGTTAACAGGAAACTTCGTTTAGCAAAAATATTTTAAGTTTCCACTAAATATTTGTTAATATATGCAAAATTTGTTAAATGACCCTTTCGCATGAACCGCTCGCATTTTCTTTTCAAAGCCATATGTTAATGCCCAAGGTAATCTCTATTGCAATGCATACGGATGCCCCAAAAGGGATGTTTTCATTCCCTCACCCTTTACTGGTAACAGCCGTGAGACTTTGTGCAACTGACGGGCTTTGTATAATGTATTGTCCAATTCAACATCTTTACATCAAATTTAATAATAGCAAAACGTAATCTCAAAAAAAGGTATTCAATTATCTTTTACATTTTACGTTAGAAAAACAAATGTGATACTACCTACTTGTTGTGGAAAACTTTTTGTAGAGAGAAACCAGAAAACATGAAATTATCGAGCCGGATTTTTTGTTTTACTTGAATTTAACACGCGTACGCGAAGGTCATTTTTTACTACGTCCAGCTAGAGGGAAAATATTTTTTTTGTTGTGTTCTTGAAAACAATTTTTTTCCATTTAAACATTTTTTCCATTTTTTAAATTAAGATGATACTAATAAAAATATTTGGAGCTGCATTCTTTAAAAATATGAAAAACATACAAATAAAACAAATCATTCGCAACGGAATTGACAACCAGAATTTATACGAGTTATATTTATAGATATCTTAAAATAGTTAAAGGCGGCTATTTCGGTCCTCTGAATATAACGAAGTCGTTTAATGCACCCATATAATATACTACTGGAAGATAGAAGAAGACGAAGAAGAAAAAACCGGAGTTACAAATATTTAAAAGTTCGATGTGACCGTGAATAGAAAGATTGAGTAACAACATTACAGAAATGCTAATAATGTTTCCCCTGACAGTGTGAGAGCCACCCAATCGCCCGGAGCTTGTGTTTTTGGTGAGGATGGTTCATTGGCCTGTTCGGAATCGCTGCTGCTGGAGGCGACTATGTGAAAACCTGTTTTTCTCTCTCTTCTCTTATAATATAAGTAAATAGCGTCATCATAGAGGTTCTTCCATCGTCATGTCCGGCCACTTGTGGATTTACACTTAGCTCACACTACGATGACTTGACGACTCCTATTACAACCCCATCGATCAAAAGTTAGTTATTGATTGCGAATTGGAATGAAAAAAAAGTCCTTTCCGATCGTATCTCGTTATCAAAGCTCGACATGATTTATTAGATATACGTGAAAGCAATGAAAGCTCTACTCAACAATGCTTATTTACAGAACGAACATTATTACCAATCCGGACCTGTCAGAGTCAAAAACTCAATTCTCAGTTAACTGTGTTGTGTTGTGGATGTTCAACAAATCTTAAGATTAATTTATTTTCTAAGCCTTCTTTTTATGGTGGTCATTATGTCGAAAGAGGAATATTAATAACATTAATTCGCCATTCCGGTGAATGGATGGTTAATTTAGAAAAAGAGAAAAAGGCAATTCTTTAATTTAATAAGAATTTATGGACCACCCTGTAAAGTGCGGGATTCGCGCAAAATGAGGTTCAATCAGGTTAAAAACTCTACTAGGTATTAATAAAACCGGTACTATTGCATAAGATCAAAAAACCGAATCTACCGTTGTTTATAATTTAATTTTTTTAATTTTTCTTTTTAGCGAGCTTCTTTTGTTTGCTTACTACGATGTTTTTTTATGTATAATTTTTATTTTTCTTCAACTCTGTTTAAAGCACCTCGTTAGATTAATGATGTTCAAATTATCTACCGATCGTATTTTCTTTTAAGTTTTCCATAATAGGTACTTTGATTATTTGCACGGCAAACCGATTTTATGGAAATAAAATTAAAGCTTTCAAAGCAAAAGGGAACTTCGGAATTCTGGGATTATATTCACTGAAGTGTAATGTTTCTTCGTGCTGTCGTTAGGAATTTATTAACAATCTTAATATAAAAGTAGGTAGTTAAAATCGTAAATTCATTCTTGTCCCCTGTTAGTTACAGTAGGCGGTTGTAGGAGGGATGAGATCTATCTCATGGTAGTTATTTCAAGAAAATGTTACTACATATTATGTGTAAGGAAGCTTATGACAAAACAATTTTTCAATTTTTATCTAATTGCTTCAACCCCCAAGGGCATGCACACGCCCCAAAATTGAAGTTATGAAAGAACAAGAACTGACACAAAAAAATTTGAAAGATGTACAATGAGAAGTTAAGTGCAATAATATTCTGCTAGTTGCATTATTTGGCCGTACTCTTGGTACCCAACAACTATGAAATGAAATAGTTCGAGATAGTTTTAGAAGATTTAAAGCCCGTAATCACTGCAATCTGTAAAGAAGAGGAATCTCGTGAATAAGATAAGGTACAGGAGCAAACACAGCCCGGCAGAAGTAGTCTACACAAGACAGCAACAATAGGAGTATAGGATTTTGGTCTTGTCACTTTATCTCTGTGCATTCGGATTTCTCGTTTGAGAAAGAAAGAAGAATTCGTAAATCCAGACCATAAACCAGCACCAGGAGAAACTTTCTTCGCAAGGATCTCATTAGTTTATTTACTTTCTTCCGCTTTACAACTTATCTCCCACATCCTCCGATCGTGCTTTAAAGATGCATTTGCTTGCGTGTAACATTACGTACCTTTGTGCCATTACGAAATAATTGACAATAAAAGGATCACGGTTTTTAATTTTTATAATTATTCAACAGGTCTTCTCGCTTTAGAACTAAACTAACTTTTTGTAAGAATAATTATGAAGAACTCGAAATGCGATTTGCCTTGCCAATAAAATACTGTATAATGAAGCTGTACTAAGTAAGCTAAGAGATAGGTGTTATCAAAAAAACGTAAAAGCTTGACTTCAACTTCAAAGTGGGAATGGGATCAAAGCATATAAATTTGTAATTAGCCAAACGAAATTTAAATTCTTTGACAACAAACAGAAGGTGTGTGTTTGACAGATGGGAAAATCGATTTTTTAGAATTACAGTGCATAAAGCAACTGCAATTGTCAATTCGTCTACAGTACTATTAAATTTTGCTTTGATTCAATCGAGCCTCTTGGGCTTGACGAACTTTTCTGTTGTGGTTTTCAAACCGGTTGTCATTGTTGTTTTGCGGCTGACGCTTTGAGTCGCAATACCCATGGACCTCGTGCTTCCAACTGACCCTTAGAATTAATAATAATAATAAAATGAAAATAATGTAATAATACTACACTTGGAAAGAGAAAGTTAATTCAACTAGAAGAGATTGTTGCTTAGCAATTCCTCAAATTCATTCAGCTTCTCCTGCGCCAAGACTTTTTGCCATTTTTGTTGGTAAAAGTTTTTTCCACCCCTTATGTGGTGTATTTAAGGAGGACTGCATGAGTCGAGGTTTTTGGTCTGGTCGACCGGGCTTCAGTTCAGAAATCTACCGGGCCGTTCGGATGAACAAAGCATGATTGTAGGCCACCGTTAGGTGGCTCAATGGGACTTTTCAAGTTAGTCTACTTTATAGAGAACGTACCAGTGAAGCAAGTATGACGTTAGGCTATCGTAGGTGATTTTGACCATCAGTCAACGTTATAACCAGACTGGCTTTGTGCGTCCGAATTAAACTCTTCAAATAAATTTATTTTGCTCCGCGCCTTGCCGCTGTCGTAGAGAACAAAATTCAATCATAAACGGCTTCCGGGCGAACGAAGTTATCTTGACCATGGTCAAACCTTATAGTCAGATTAGCTTTTGTGTTTGTTTGAGACTTTTCAAATGAATTTATTTTGCTGCGCCTTGCCGCTGTCGTAGAGAACAAAATTCAATCATAAATGGCTTCCGGGCGAACGAAGCTATCTTGACCGTGGTCAAACCTTATAGTCAGATTAGCGTTTGTTTTTGTTTGAGACTTTTCGAATGGATTTATTTTTTGCGCCTTGCCCCTGTCATAAAGAATGAATCTATTCTGTTGTACATGGCCGTCGCCGCGCCGTAGAGAACTAAGTTGTAAATGGTTTATGAGCGAACAATGTACGTATAAGTGTAGGTGGCCTGATAAGGGGAAATCTTGATTGATTTTGTGCGTCCGAATAGAACTTTTGAAATAAATTTATCTTGCTGTGTGCTGCTGAGAACGAAGTTCCGTAGGAGATAGCCTCCTGGTAAGCAAAGCACTAATGTAGGCCACCGTAAGTGACCCAATAGAAAACGCTGTTGCTCGTGAGTCTGCCTTACGACTAGATTTACTTCTGTGTTTCAGACTGTTCAAACGAATCACCGTAAAGAATCCATTTTGGCCGTAAACAGTCTTTAGGTGAACAAAGTATAAGTGTAGGCTGCATATTAAAGAAAGGGCCAACATTATAATCAGAATGGCTTCTGAATGAAACTTTTTTGCTATGCGTCGCTGCTGCAGAGAGGAAAGCATGAGTGTAGGCTACATAAGATGGCCCAATAGAAAACGTTTTTGGTCACAAGTCAGCCTTACAACCAGATTGACTTCTGTATTTGATTGAGACTGTTCAAACGAATCTATTCTATTGTGCTCTGCCATCACCATAGAGCCTAGTATAGGTTACCTATTGAAAAGTGATCTTGACCATGGGCCAACATTATAATCAGAATGGCCTCGGGTTTCTGAATGAAACTTTTCACATCAATTTATTTTGTTGTGCGCCATAGCCTACTGGTAAACAAAGTATAAGTGTAGGCTATTGCAGGTATCCCCACAGGAAACGCCCTTGATTGGAGATTACCTTCAAAATCAAATTGACTTTTGTGTCTGATTGGGATGTTTCAAATGAATTTATTTTGTTGTGAGTGGCGGGCGTGGAAAATAAAAGTTCGACCATGAGCAAAGTATGACTATAGACTACCGTAGGTGGTCCAATTAACAATCAGTTACAATCAGATTAGTTTTGAATTCATTTTGTTATGCTACGTTTCCGTAGAGAACGAAGCTCGACTATAGATAGCCTATGGGTAAACGAAGGTCAGTAACGAAAAAATTTTCCCGTTGCGTTTACTATTGCCTAGTTTTAGTTAGACGTGCTCAAACCTAAAGATTCTACTAAATAAAAAATTTATGAATTGTTTATTAAGTTACAATTACTGTGTAGTCAGTAAATTCAAATAGAATTTTTTATAGAGAAGATTCAAAACCAAAACTGAGTATGTTTGCAACTTTTGAAAATAAGTCTTGGTTTTCATTTTTAAGATGAAGTCTCGACTATTACAATCATGATACGTAATGTTAAAGCTTTTAAACTTATTTCGCATAGTAAATGAAGTTAGAATAAAATCGACTCAAAAAACTTGAAGCAGAAAACCTTCTAAACATGAATAAGATAATAACAAGATATTCTGTACAAAACAATCCAAGCAATAGCGTGCCTTCGGCGGCCTAGTGTTGGACTTGGTCCAGCACGCATCTCATGTTAAATTTAAATCGATAGAAACTTTGTTGATGTAGGCCTTTTAATAATTCTTTTCTTTCAAAAATTAATCGCTATTAAGATTCAATTATTATTATTTTGTTGAAAGGTCAATCCTTACAACCATCTTTGTATTTCCCTATTCTTGTTCTACTTCAAGGATCTTAAATTTTGTACACAACCAATGGATTGGAACACTTGTCGATTAATCTTTCCAGTTTTGTCTTTCAATTCGTTTTCAGGGCATCAAAAGTCGTACATTCGCAACAATTTAAATGCTCTACCTTCTAATGGACAGGTTTCTCCGATCTTCTTCAAATTTGCCAATCGAGTTTTTGGTGCTACAGTCATATAAGTTTTTTTGCAATTGCAGAAAGAAATTCAGTAAAATAATGCGGTCTGGTCAACTGCGATGTTTAAAGAGAGTCAAGATTCAATTTTCCAAAATAAATTTACAAAGAAACACTCAAAAGTCGTTCAAAGTCTGCTCATATGTTAAGACATTTAGTACTATCCATCCATTCTGATGGAACTTCTCATTCCTGGGATATATCGGAAAAAGACATTCTTTCTGAAACTTTTATATGGCAAAATATTCTGATTGTTTCCCATTTACAAATCCATAAAAACGAATCTCTTATCGCTTTCGGTTATTGGGGAAACAAATTTAAATCTGCCCATTTTGTCGTGACCTCCACCGGCAAAACCTAAAAGATGTAAAACTGGTTTTGGTGGGTCTGTAGACACATACTAAAGAAAAACAAAATCTTCTAGTCTCACTTCAATATTTTTTGAAAACTTGATCGTGGCTGAATAGATACAGTTCTTGGTAATCGCTGAAGACAATGTCCCTACTTCTGATTCCTCAGAAAACTCTTGAGGTGATGGTTACTGAATATTTCCCATTCTCACTAGATCAACATACGCAAATATCTTGAAAATCTGATTGGTTCTTATGGTCCAGCGATTATAAGTCTGATTTTGTCCAACTCCGGAATGAAAAGCCTGGATGAAAAATCTTTTGAAACAAAAAAACCGGACGATAAATATTTTTTCTGTTTGTGTTAGAGACGCTGTGTATTTCCGCTTATTTTATTCACTTACTATTTTATCAGATTTGGCCATTAACTCAATCAAAATCTCGCACGTCGTTATTTCATCTTGTGCTAATTACAGATTCAGTCCGCATCGTAGTTTTATAGATTTTAATTAATGAAGAGTATCTGTGATATAGAGAATTTTTAACTATCGATTCTTTAAAAGGTGTTCCGTGGAAGGGTCATAGGGTTCCGAGAGTTAAGGAGTGGGCGTGATGCGGAAACCAGGCAGCTGACACCGATATACCGGCGCTTACCGGCCTTACACAGATATGCGAAAACCGATAATAAAAACCCAACAGAAGCATCATTCCTGTTAAGTTGCAGGATTGCTCGACCTGGAAAACCACACAGGAATGCAGAAAATCTAATTAAACCATGTATGACAGAAATAGTTGTTGTCTGAAAGTTGATGAGTGTGGATTCTCATTTGAGGTGTTAATTGGGCTATTGCCACACTCTGTTGCGACTGACTCTGCTTCCGTCCTCAGAAATAGTTAGCTGCGTACTTGGAAAAAATGCAGCGAAGGAAGTCGCAGCAGTCAAATGTTCCAACAACACCATATCTGATCGAATCCATAAGATTTCAGACCATATTGAAGATGAATTAATTGGTAGATTGAAAAATAGTACCGCGTTTGCAATGTAACTTGATGGAAGTACAGACTGTCAATACTGCTTGTTTTTGTGAGATATTCTTTCGGAGGATCTATCGAAGACGATTTGTTTCTCTGCGCGCCTTTGGAAACCAATACAACTGGAGAAGAAGTTTCTATACTCATTGATAGTTACATGAATAAACATATTGATTGGAAGAAATGTATTGACGTATGCAGCAATTGGGCAGCAGCTATGTTTGGTAAAATAAAAGGCACAATATCAAGAATAAGAAATGTTACACCAGAATGTAACAGCAAGCACTGCGTTTTGCATCGCCATGCCCTTGTCGGGAAGAAAATGCCATCTGACTTAAAGAAAGTTCTTGATCAGGTCGTACAAATTGTCAAGTTTCGTCCACTTCAGTCAAGACTTTTTAAAAAGGCGTGAGAAGATATGGAAAGTCGGCATCAATCACTCCTTCTACACACTGAAGCGAGATGACTTTCCAGAGGAAAAGTTTTAGCAAGGCTGTTTGAACTGCGTGACGAGCTTAAGGTTGAACTATTGCACGTTTTGGAAAAACTCTTACTATTATGAGATAAACAAATTTTATCTTTCTTCTAGACCAAAGCTGTAAGTCCATTTTCTAAGTATGAGCAGATCACATTTTTAATTGCAACTTATTTCTAGAATACATTATAGATTCAAATATTCACATAGTCTGCATAAATGATGCAAATGGCACAGATAAGTTTGCACATGTGCTGTAGCTAACAAAGGATTGGAGCACCATAGAAGCTCAGCTCCTTTTCAAAATTCTAAACCCAGACCAAACCTACCTCTGCGTACTTAAGTACTTAAAACAAGGTACACAAAAGACTTCAGTCTATCAATCTAATCTCACTTGCAGTATAGAAAGTCTTGAATAAGTCAAGCTTGTTTACTTAAATGATTGGAACGATATTATTTTAGCGTTCTCTTTGATGTTGAAAAATTAACTTCGCGCTCGTCATCTTCCTCTTAGCACATGTTGCGGAATCTTCTAGTGGTGCTGCAATATTGATAGCCAGCTGAAAACATTCCGCTGAAAGTGGACGTCAGATAGCCTATCTCAACTCAAAGCTTGGGCAATAAGGGCATAGAAACACGTACAGTCAACAATGCATTGACAACAGGTCAGAGCTGCGATTTGGCGACTCTTAACGTTTCTTCATTGTGTATCAATTGCTTCCATAGCACACAAATTTTGTCAACAAAACTGAAAGAACACGCCAAGGGGACTAGAAATTAGACGACAAAAGGCGAGAAGTAAGATAAGAATGTCCAGTAAACCATAGCAAGTTTTCTTCAACCAACAGCTCACGACGACGACCTATACACAACTAGCCTATCTGGAATCAAAAATAGAATAACTTTCTAAGATTAAGGCGACTTGTTTCAACGGACGTTCAAGAGATTTAGATCGACAGAAAAGCCCGAAGGGCCGAAAACTTCAAAAGGCCCGACGGTCCAAACGATCTAAAAGATCTGCCAAGCCTGGGAGATCCAAACAACCCGATATATC
>VTPC01001670.1:0-29432 GCA_011009095.1 Ignelater luminosus
AACATGTAATTTTTAGCAAATTTACAAGTTTTCATTATTCTAAAGTAAAATTAAATTGATTTCACTTTAATGTTTGCTTCTTTATTAACATTGACAGTTGCAGATGAATTCAAAACAATAAGATGAATCACCGCTACCGACTGTCGTCAATGCTTTCTTATCGTTGAAATATCATTTTTGTTTATAAAATAAATATACGAACTTTATAACTAGACACCTGCAAGTGTTAGATTAAATACCTGAAAGTGTTGCGAAATACATAACATAAAAAGTATTTAGTGACAATTTGTTTATAAATTATTTGCTTGGGAACAATCTATTTTTGGTTAGCAACAAATAAGCCTTGTTTTTTAAATACATACAGCCTGTGGATTTTGGAAGCTAACGAATATTCCCATCCAATAACTTTTCGCGTTTCCTGGGTTTTAACTTGGAAAATTTAGGAAAGTAAATAGACTTTTTAACCTATTGTTTTTGGATTTACAAGTTTCCTTTTTAAATTTTTTGTAGTATCTCAAAAAATACAAATAAGCTAGTTAGCGAAATCTCAACCATTCTGTACATGTTACATTAACCGCCTCTTTTTTTATCCTTCTTTATTTATTTAAATAATACAAATTCAACGGTTATTTTTCAAGAATCTAAGAGATTTTTAAAACGGGCATTAATTTAACCTCATTGCTTTATTATTCAAATCAGTTTAATTTCAAAACATATTTTGAAAATGTTTGAACGATGCAAATTCAAATTTTTATCTTATAAATGTTACTTACCCAAAATAAATACAGATGAATGCGAAATAAACAAAAAAATGCTGCACACTCTTTTCAAATGGCGTTGTACATTTGAGCTGTTCTAGGGAAGCGTTGCAGCTGAACTGCGAGGGCGTTAGTAGCGGATATCTTTATAACCAACTCTACCAAAGCAATTTTTTTACTATAGTATTGATGACGTATGTAAGAACAAGTATTATGGTAATTCTGCTTTTGGATAACACGAAAATACAGTGGGGCGTTTTACGTTTGTTACGTAAATTAGTTGTGGGAAGTTTCGTATTTTATCATTTTATAATTTATCTATATAGATCCTTGTTTACACTATGAGTGCCATGAAAATATCTACAACCTCTAGAAACAGTAAATTTACTGTAAAAACAAAGAAATCTTTATTATATTATAACGGTCATTTTTTGTTCTTTCCCGCTACATCAAGGTCGGTTATTTATACTTTCGGGGTGGAACCCGTACTTTTTATAGTATTTCTTTACTTTTTTTGAAAGGTTGGTGTTCGAGAACACACCTTTAGATGCTGGGTTATGTTCTCCTTTAGTCATCTTCTAGGTTTAATCATCTAGGGTGGAAAAATTATTTGATTAATTTTATATTACATTAAGCGAGACACAGGGTATATTTAATTTTAACATCTAATGTAACCTCTTTTATTTGTTTTTGAAATTTAACCAACTTTCAGTAAATTGCTTCCTTGTGAGTGATAATCAGGTTTAGAATTCTGGATTAGTAGATTGTCTAAAAGTCTTTTTTGTTCTTAAAACCCGTTTTGTAAATTCCCGGAGTTTAGTTTGGAACTTACGGCGGCTGATATAGGGACCGGCGGAAACAGCTTGCTTGAGGAGAGCGTGCGTGACCACGGTTCGTTTCAAGTCGTGAAATTCAGTCTCTGAGTACTATTAGAAAAATAATAATAAAAAACCCTACAGTTAGGGTCTCCCACGCATGGTATTTTTTTTATCAACTTGGAACTAGTGAAGATATCCAACTCAGAATACCAAGTTGAGATGCGGGGTTGTTTCCACCCTCATTGATATTGAAGAATTCATATATGCGGCGTTATGATAAGTCAATAAATTTCTAACCTTTAAGAAATGTTACAGTAAAACCTTTTTATCTAATTTAATAATTAATCTGATAATTTTATCAATCACGTAAATGTCATAATTTTGCTTGCCAAATTTTTTCTTTGTTTTTAGTCACATTTTAATTTTGTGGTAAACAAATGTAGTACAGCAATTTTTTTGGTTGTTTATTAATAGTAAAGTCTTAAAGTTTTTCTTGGACGTACTTTAAAATTTTTTGTGTGAGTTACAATTGCAGGTTTTAGCTTCCCTATCTGAGCAGATCTGTTCAACATCTGGAAGGTTTTTTTGTCTGGTAAGAATTTTATTTTAATAATTTCAATTTTTGTCCAGGAATTAAGTTTTTGTGTACTTTACTAATAAATGACTTTTAAAGTACATTAACCTATGTTTAAAGTTTTGCTGAAGTTTTTTTTGTTGTTTGAGGAAACAGTCAACTTTTTAATTTGAGTGGTTAATTATTTTTTTAATATTTGTAAATTGTGTCAAAATTGAAATGGATATTTGCATAAAAATCATTTTTACATTCGTATTTTTGATTATTTGTAGAGTGTGATGATTGATAAATTTTTAAACGTCATTATCTATACTATAAAAATTTTGTTTAATAATATGATAAACTATTTTTGAATACATTTTCTTATTTAAATTTTAAATATTAAAATAATGTCCGAATTTTCCGAATTTTCCGAATTTCTTAATTCATTATAATTTTTCATTAATGTAATTTTTCTTAAGTTTTGTTTCTTTAAGATTTTGTTTTCATAGTGAATTCTTTTCTGGATATTTTGTGTTTTTAGTTAAAAGGCTCTGGCGCTAAGAGTTATGTTAAATACTTACTTAAGGTTTCAATATACTGTTTGCTTAAAAATTGTTGGATGTTTTATTGTGTGTATAATAAAGGGTACCTTCACCTAAAGCAACCCACTGAGCTTAGCTGGCTTAGGACCACGAGATCCTAGTTTTTTCACTTCAATTATCTATAACGTAAAGTTAACGTTACAATATTATTCTCCACTAATCTACTAACGCAATTTATAGTAATAAGTCTACAATCAATTACCACAATATAATTTAATGTAAATAAGACATTATTGTTAACGAGATTCAACTAAAAATCCTTATACACATATTATACATACATATACTACATAGCCTCAGTGATGTATAACTAAAAAAAATAGTGGGGAAACGCTGATTGTCATATTACACATTTATTATATAAAAATAATTAGATTTTTAAAAGAATATTTAGTATTTATTGGCAATTAGCAAAACGGCGTTCCCCCGCGTTCCTCCTCCAATGCACCACTGCGGGTAGGAAATAATTGTTGCTAAAGTTCTTGACTCTAGAACTGTTACTTTGTCTTTAAGTCATCAAAGCTTGTCAAATTTTTGTGATACTTGTTGAAGACCAATTAAACAGTATTGCAGTGAGTTCAAGTTTCAATTGTATCAAAATTGCATTTGAATTGAAACCTATCTTAATTCGATTGATATGTGATTTCAATCCGATTGAAACTCAAATTAAGTGTTCAAGATAAGATATGCACCAATAAAAGCTTTTATTATTAAATAAAATGCCATTTCAATTTTATTAAAGTCCGATTTCAATCCAACTGATATCTGATTTTGATCTGATTGAACTACAATTCAAATCCAATTGAAATTTGATTGAAATGCAATTTCAATTCGATTGGAACTTAATCTCAATCCGTTTGAAACACGTCAAAAACAAAAACAATAAAAAGCAAAAAAAATGTACCGGGAGGCTCAAATTCGAGGTAAATGCAGGGTATCTCAAAAAGTAGAAGAGTTAGAAAAAAACTGAGTACACGTACTTAATCTAATTTAAATATCTTTTTTTGATTTTGATTTATAAGCGAAAATCTACTTTTTCTTGTCATCAAGTGGCTGTACCTTTGTTGTTTAAAAAACTTAAAAAAATTTACCAGGAGCCTTTTGTATGGCTTGATGTCTAGAATAAAGTAACTATTACAAATTTTTGTTTTGTTCAATTGGTTTCGAGTTGTAACAGAAAATGTAATTTTTTTAATGGCAATCATAGTAGGTAGACATGTCTGAATTCGCTGTTTTCTCAGCTTTCATAATCTATTACATTCATTCTAAATAATAACATATAATAAGAATATTAATGTAATCTACATTATGCAGTATGCCATGATTTCGAAAGAAGTCAAAAAATATCTAGTTTTTGCACGACCACCTGTAAAGTTGCCGGCTTACAACTCGTTGTGAGTGTCAAAGTTGACTATTATAAACATTTGCAATTAATTTGACGTATCGATGTTATAATGAATTCATATTAATCACTTATGATCTTGGCCAACTTTATTTTTTAATCTACCGTCAGTGGCTTCTTTTTACTATTTTTTTTAAATACGGTCGTGTACAGCGCGAGCAACGTCAGAAAAGCCTCGGGAAATATGCGAACTAATTTCAATAACAAACAACGTCGACCAATCAGGAGCGTACATTAACTGACAAAAAGTTGTCCTAAATCCATTACATGTTCTTGATGGTTAGTTTTATTTAAATTTCCCGCCGAAGGATTTTTGCATGCGAGTGTACTTTGTCAACAACTCGGCTTGTAAAATCTTATTGACGCTTAATGCACTTTAAGATTATAATTTTATGACAGCTTGGTTTCACGCTGTTGCCTTTTTTTGTAAATCTGTAAATCGATTACGCTAAAAGATCGTTTTACGAAAGTTCCAGTTTCCTGTAGAATATTGAAAGTAAATGTTCAAACTTTTTACTTTCATACATAAAAACAGTGATAATCTGTTATACTAAAAAACTTTTCTAGTTATATGTAAGAAATTTATGTGTGATTATGATCACTTGCAGATGCCAGAAATTTAAACGATTCTTTTTTGAGTAATTCCGAATGCGGGGACTCGTGAGGATTAAAGATTTCCTGCTTTGTATTGCTTTAAGAGTACAACTATAAAAAAAATCTTTACTTATAACGTGTTATTCACATTTGTTTAATAATATCAGTAATATATTAGCATTATGATAAAAAATAGGTTTTCTACTGAATAAGCGACCTTCAAGAAATAATAAAACTTTTTTGCCTGATTGGGCGTTGACGATCAAAGTTATGGTTTTGCAAATAGTCCACTGATTAGAATGTTACGCAGTAGGGCGTCTCTAGTACCGTTTCTTGGTAGGCGATTACGAGCTGTGACGATACCACGCTTCTACCCTGCCGTGAAAACTTTCTCTAAGGATGCCAACACTCCCACAGCGTCTTTTTGGGTTCCAGTGCAAGTAATAAAAACAGCTGATTATCACGTATTTATTATACAAAGTTATTTCCCTAAGCTGCTTGTCGTAACACAAAAGTTTTGTTGCATAATAGTCCCACTTATATTAGTCCACCTCTGAATCATCCGAAAAAGATTCAGTCAGATTCTGCAAACGAAATAATAAAAGAAGAAATGTTTTCAAACGAAAGATTCCCCATATGTTTTTTTTTCAGTCAGAAATAAGCTTTTCGCAGTGATCACAGAAATCTTGTCACACGTCTGAAAAAAATTTTGAAAGAGACTCAAGCCATAAATTCTGAATACGATTTTTAGGTGTTCGAGAGTTTATTTGCGTGTTGTAATAAGACTTACGATATCCCCATGTCATCTTAATAGGGTTATACTGACAATGGTAAGGGCTTCATATATTTTCTCTTCCAGCAGTTCACAATTACATATGTCTTTTTGTCGTCCCATCGAAAAGGTTTTATTAAATTCCATAATAACTTTTGAAAAATTTTGAATCAAATTTGACATTGTGATTAGTCAACCATTCCTGCACTTGGCTTTTGTTTGGAAAAGTTGGAGGTTTGTCCAATTGCACCGAATAGTAATTGTCCATAACAACAGCACTTTTCCCTCAAGCTTATCCAAAGCAGGAATGTGCTGATTAACCACCCAATTTTGAAAAATATCCCCAGTCGTGGTCGCGTGATAATTCCGATCGTTATTTTGAGAATCTAAAAGGAAATTACACCATTCCAAAAAACTCACCCATATATCCCGCATGCAAAATAGTGAAACGTTTCTCTTAATTTTTAAATTTAGCTGGGCTACTCTTAATATCCGAATAGTGTACCCAACGTCGAATCACTGGTCCTTTTTGACAGATCCATGTTTTATCTAGGTACATAAATCGGATATTTTCACTGCAATTAGATACTGTAAAAATCTTCCAAGAAACGTAATTTTGGATGCAACAACATGTTTTTGTTCACAGAGAATGTTGCGGCCGTTAACTGATTTATATTTGTAATCCATAGATTTCAAAATCTTATACATCCCTCTCTTAATTCCATAATTTTCTATTACATTAGTCAACAGATCATTCAGAGAAAAATATTGATCTTGAGAGTTGCACTGCCAAATCAATTGTTGCAGATCTTTTTTAAAAAAATTATTCCGAAACAAATTAGTAAGTATTTTTGGGTCGTTTGCCAGAAACAGAAAACTTTAACTCATCTGGTCTCTGGCGCACAATCATCACTTCTAATTTAAAACGCTCAACCTACAAAACAAAATTATCAGCTTCCGTAAATGCAAGCAAAACGTTGGACGTATTTACGTATCTCAAAAATGTCTTCTAGCAAACTCTAGATATCTTGTAACTTTAAATTTGAATTCATTCTTCTAAGTAAAATGTCCGAAAGTTTTTATAATCTAAAGCTTTGAGTTTTTATTTATAATATTCTTTAGCATTCTTTTTAACTAACACTAATTTCTTTTTAACAAAGCAAAACTAATCGGTATTAGATGTTTATGCAAAATTTCTGATCGTGCAACGGTGCCAAATACAGCCGCAGGTACGGCAATTTTCAAAAAAAAAGAAAACAACACTCCCAACCTAACAAAATGAAAGCATGGCCTGTTACGACCCAGAAACATATAACTCGAGTGTGAAGTGTCGTTTTTGAACTAGTTGTTATATAAATAACTATTTTGTCGGGTATGATGTAATTAACAAAGCTGTTATAAATGTACTATCTATTAAAGTATTTATTACAAAAAAAATAAATCCCAAAAAATTTTCATAGTGTGTTCCATCGTATACAATATACAGTTCACATAATTTTTTTGCAGAATTAGTGTACAGTGGTATTTCTTTCCAAATAGATCCTTTCCATTAAAAGCTCCCTTAAAAAAAATTAAGGGGTGATGTTTGGCAAGCATTGATTGGTCTGAGAGTTCAGATTCACTTGTTCCTAATGTTATGTCTTAAAAAGTCTTTTGTCAAGAAGCTAGAGAGTGCTGGTGCTCCATTTAGCTAAAACTAAGCAAAGGTTCTGTCATCGAGAGATGTGTTAACGAAAAACCCGAACACTAATGGTTGAACAGCTTAACAAAAACGTTAGTAACAAGCTATTTCTTGGTTTCTCTCAAGATTGGGCATACTAGGTTAGGCAAATTACATTAATATTTTTATATCTTTGTTATTATTTAAAATAAATATAACAGACCAGGTATATTCTAGAAGCTAGAAAAATAGCGAATTCAGATATGTTAGGACCTGCTATAATTCTTAGCCTTTTTTTGCTATAGCTCGATAACAATTGAACAAAACAAAAATTTAAAGTGGATCCTTTATTCTAGACATTAAAACATACAAAAAGTTCTCGAACAGCTTCTTTTTCCATTTTCTTAAATAACAAAAATACAACCATTTGACTAAATTAAAATTAATTGATTTTTGCCTATAACTCAAAAGCGAAAAAAGATATTTAAATTCTGAGTACACCATTAAACCCAGCAGGAAAAACTTGTTTAATAACGTGTATTCGATTTTTTTAGTACGTCTAGTTTCTGAGATCCCTTCTATTTATCTCTAATTTGGGCCACCTTGTACAGTTATCATTTTATTATAAAATAAAACTAGTCAGTGCACAAGAATAATAGCTGTACTTCAAGTGTCTGCAAGAGTAAAACAACAAGAGGAAATATTGGTGGTGGCGGTTCCTGGAACATCGAGTATATTTTGACGTAAAAATGTGAAGGTCGTTGTTAAGAATCGTTAGTGACCTACTATACTGCAAACCACTAAAATCTTCAATTGTATATAGTATTCGTACAAAAAACACTTTAAGGAAGATTTTAGAAGTTTTTTTACTTTTTTTTGCATTGAATACCTAAATAAATTGCCTTTTTATTTTTGGTTCAAATAATAAATTCAAAAGTTCGAATTTTAAATCAAAACCTTTTGAGCTTTTTGACGATATAGAATTTTTTATAGCTGTATAAAGGTGTTTATAAGTACTTTGTACTGCCTTCAAGTGCAGCTGTATTTATTTACCAAATAAAAACGTTTGATCATTGTTCAATAAGTTTTTCATTCGAAACGTTTGATGTTTACTCTCGAGACATAAAAGAATACCTACCCAATATGATCTCTGACTATATGCAATCTAAATCCTTCCAGTACCAAGAAGTATAAAAGTATTGTATAAAAGAAATTGTTTTTTCGGTCAAAAGGACAAAAAAATCAGATTCTGCACGAACTGTTACTGATACTTCAAAGAGACTGAAATAAATAAAAACAAATAAAAAAGCCAAAAAGGTTAAAAGTGTTTTTCATCTTTAGTTGATAGAAGCTCAGCTAGTGCTATAAGTGAAATATCAGCAAGACAAATTGGAAAAATCTCTGAAATTGTTATTATGTTTCTGCTAAAGATATAATTCTCAAAAGTATTCTTCAAACCGTATCAATTTACAGACAGATTATCCAAAGTAGTTGAACAGTTGGTGTTTTTATGAACTTTAATGCCTTTGATAGGTATGTCTGATATCTGAGTAATAGTTCTGTTTTGCATGAGCTTGATCACGTTGGGTCTGTATCGGTAGTTATTATGATCTTGCTGTACATAGGATTAGAAATATAAATTATTATTACGAATTATTTTCCCCTAATGTTGTATACTTACCTACTGCTTATTAGGTTATTGAAAATCTTTTTTTGGCATTGATACATATAAGATCCTAACTTTTTTTTATTTTTGCCTAGAACTACTGAAATTGATGACAGTATTGTTTTAAGTTAAGGTATAATGTAAGGTATGTGTTCTTCTTCCTTCAAACATTTTTTCAAAAAACACAAAACTGGACATGTAAATATTTATTTTATTACAAATTATTACAAACGGCTACAAGATGGATTGAAACATATACCTATAATAAAAAAATGAATTCTTACTGACTAGAGCAACTACATAAAAAGTATCTACAGTTGAATGACGTATTTTAGATTTGAAATCCAGGTGCAAGATTTTATGAAAGACTAAATCTGCTAGGCTTGCAAGGCAGTGTAAACATTGAGCCCCAGTGGATCTCACGTTTTTGCAATCTTTGGTGTTTTGGCGTCTTTATGGAACTCTTAAAACTTAGGGTATTGGTAAAGTGCATATTTTTGGCAAACTATTAGGCTGGTGCAGATTTCTCTATCTTTGCTAGATTTTGTAATCCTGAAAAACTTTAAGTTTTTGCACGCCTTTTACGGACCCAAACCATTGGCTAGGCGGAGAGCAGTAGCTCCGTTTGTTTCCTCGCTAATTACGTCGATACTGTAATTATCTTATGTAATTCTAAGATTTTTATTTAGATATGAAATAATACTACACACTAGTTTCCTACAAATCTAACTTCCGTTTATTAAGTGTTAGCGGTATTTTGAATAAAGGTTATTTATTAAAATCTATAGATTCATTTTATTCAAGTTGACTTTTGAAGATTAATTTGACGACCCTGCAATAAGAGAGAACTTCCCCATCAGTTGCGTAATGCAAAACAGCGCTATAAGGTATGGTAGTACAATGACCAATAATATCTTCAGTATTATTAGTATAATTCTGACAAATATCAGTGCGCGCATATTTTCTGTGTCTACTTCCAATCAAGCCAATCTCGTACTTATACATTTTTGCGCGACCATCAGGTCCAATCAGTTGTACAGTCCAGTGTATACTATTAGAAGGTCTATCAAACAGGGAAATGACGCGAAATATTTGTCCATGGGCTATCATGCAGTATTCAGTATTAATATTCAGTCTACCAAAGTCTGCTTTATAATTGCTGAATGTTATTGCATGTTTATGACAAATTTGTAAATGCTTAATAAAGGCAGAATATACACCTTGCCAGTGACAGATGTCAAACAGACATCGGTATGGTTGCAAAGGACATTCCGCTTCGTGCTTAACAATATCCTTTGCAGGCAAGATAGTAGAACAACCACCGTCGCGATATAAACAAGGGAACTCCATTTTGTTACCGATTTGTTCAAATGTATAGTTTCGCATATGACCAAGATGTCCCCGACAGATGTGACAGTGACGTAACTTAGGTCTGCACTGATTACATATGCTGTGACCAGCTGAACATTGATATATAGGAGGCTTCATGTAACTAGTGCATATAGGACACTCAAAGTATGATAATAACTTTTCATCAAGTTGGTGAGAAGACTGAGTCTTCTTCAATATTTTAATGCTCAAAGTCAAGGTTGACTCGAGTATATATTCTTTAACAACTGCTAAGCAAACGGTTAAAGCCTGATTTTCATCGAAGTCGCTTTTCAGTTGCCCTTCGTGTAACATTGCAGTGCCATATTCGTTGCCTATAGTACCCAAATCCCTTTGTTCAATAGCATAAGATAAATTGGAAACTTTTGCTTTATTTCCAATGAAGTACATGAGAAACTGTAGCTTTTCTTCATCACATTTTACACGTAATATGAATTTGTCAACATCTGTATACAAAATCATTACAACATCACTACCGGGGATTGTGTCTACATTTAATAAAAAGTAGTTGCGAAATCCTCTAATTGTAGAATCGAAATGGTATATTAAGCCGTGATCTACCAGGTTGCCCAAATCTCCTTCCCACCCACAAGTGCCTATTACTCTCAGAGGACACTGGAAATCACGATATACACAAACTTCTAAATGTTCAAGCACTTCAAAATCTAGTAGCTCCCCGCATCCTCGCGAATAATAACGACATGGTATTGCTAATTGCCGTAAAACTGTTTCCAGTCCCATATTACGCACACCGTGATTTGCAACATCAACACCATCTATAACGCTACAGAATCCGCATACATTTCCTACGTCTTCTAACAGCATGACCGGAGGATACAGATAATTTTTACATTTTTTACAAAGAAGTTCAGGTGACCCAAGAAAGCAAAAGTTTAGGTCTAGACCTGTCATGGTAGTTACTTCATTTAAAGTAAGAGGGTTTCTTTCTCCGGTGTCTGAAGTAAATATATACAGTTAATCTTTGGAAATTATTATTTATTCTTGATTTTAACTTACTTTCATTATCAGCAAAGTTATTTATTTCGTCCATCATCATTATATCTAGTATTAAATTTGGTGATGCTATGAAGCAGGCAATTTCTGTAGTATTTGTTTTTCTGTAGCTGTTGACGGTATGACTGTGCAGGTTATCTAAAAATATAACATATAAATCAATAAGAACAAGAGTACACCTGGTAGGTTGTCAAACTGTTTAACCACAGAGTAAAAATATTTAAGAGCAAACAGATAGATAACATAATCATAAAATAAAAAAAAGTTGGTTTTCTAATTCATTACCACTATTTATCGGCTTGCCTACACAGGCCAAAACTATCCAAATTATATTCATCCAGTTTATATTTCTGTCGTTAGATAACCAGGAATTAATACTGTTTAGGCAAGTGTGCAATTAAAAAGTGTTTTTGTCGGCAGTTTTAGTGGCTGCAAGGTTCAATAGTAGTTAATAATTGTTGCAACACCTTTACAGTTGACAATCTTTCTTGCAAAATTTTTATTGCAGGCAATATTACCGTCAGTATCGTTATTAAACGATTAAGAATAAAGACAGTTGAGTATTTGTTTCTAAAATTATAATAAGCCCTTTATGTTCTCACATCACTTGGGATTATTTTGTAGGTTATGTTTTTCGTGCTTAATTATACAATAAAGTAAAACAAAATATAATTTTGAAGAGTTGATAGCCTGTGGAGTACTACCTATTATATTTAGCGGCAATGAAAATTTCTGAAAGTTATAGAAATCTGTTGCAATTTTGATTGTTGGAAAGGATAATATCTAATTGTAAAGAGGTCTTTAGGTATGGCAGTTTGTGCTGCGGTTGTGTGAAAGTCAAAAATCGTAAAGATGGTGTATAAAAAATTGGTTGTCCAAAAAGGAATTTATTATGGCATGTTAATTTACTTGCGAACTTAAAATTATATAATGATGACTGGTTTATTACTAAAAATGGACAAAGAAGCATATTTATATTTGTTATTGTACATTCACTTAGTGCAGCCCGATTTATCTTCCAAACTCTGGCATACAACCTCTTGCATTTATTTATATACGTTCCTGTCCGACAGAAAGCGTTCAAGCAAGGTCAGAGGCCTGCACAAGCGAAGTGAATGAGCCTATACAGATGTGTATGAAGTAAAAGCACAATACACTGTAGTCAAAAATTCTAGAACGAAAAGAGAATTATGTACAACTTTTTCTAGCAATACTCACTGATATTTTTGCAAATAATAAAATACAAAGCTCTTCTCTAATTACAGACCATTGGGATACCCTGTATATTATTTAAAAGAATGTACAGTGTTATCAATCCTTTTCGGACTGTTCTTTAAAAAATTACTAATTCTTCAAAATAATCTACCTATTGTTATGAGGCTGCAACATTTCTTTCTTGCTTTTGCTTGCTTTTTTGAAATTCTGCAAGTATTACGTGTCTTTGTTTTGTGGTTATTCAATGGGCAAAATGTTCAAATTGAAAGAAATTTGTTACGCCGAATTTACGGAAATGCCTAATACACGTATTGCCCAATATTTGGCCTAGTTCATGAAATCGGTAATGTCCTTGCTTATTCCGTGAAAATATACATAATATTGCTTACTACATGAATTCGGCAAGTAATTCTTTGCTTTTTACGAGTATTCAGCATAACCCAGAATTAAAGGTTATGTTTCTTTTTTAATCACGTTTTAGTGCGCTGAGGTAAACGTTGATAGGGTGTTTTTGTTCTGTTTTGTTTTAAAAAATATATAATATGGCTGAAATAGCAATAATAGATAATAAGAAAACTCTGTTATGGACTAAAGATTATGAAAATGAAGTAATGCAGATTTTAAAGGCAATACATGAGAAACAATCCAATCGTCAATTTTATCACATTAAAAGTTCGTTTAATTTAACAAACCTAGGAGGAGTAACAAAAGTATGCCATATTAAAGATAACAGGATTATGACAACGAAGAATCACGCAATTAACGTTATTCGTGATTTGCACGTAGCTTGTGGTCATAAGCGAGAAAAAGAAGACGTATAAAAAAGTGGCAGAACATTAATATTCCGATGTCTATCTTTTCTGATTTTGGGGCACCTCATGTATTACAATCTGATAATGGCAGAGAATTTACTGCAAATATCATAAAAGAATTAGCAGTTCTTTGGCAAGACTTGGTCCTTGTAAATGGCAGACCTAGACGTCCTCAAAGCCAAGGAATGAAGTAATGCCAGTGTAAAAGATTCATTAATTGCATGAATGCGTGATAACAAGACTTCATTGTGGTCTACAGGCTTAAAATATGTTCAGTGGGCAATAAACACGAGCTATCACGAAGCCATTAAAATGTAGCCTTATAAATCTATGTTTGGGCAAATTCCAAAGCATGGATTACGCTCTAAAGTGCCAGAAGAGTTTTTGAGAGCGATCTCTAATGGAATATTAGAGGAAGACATGGAAAGATTACTGCAGACAGATAATATTGCAGACGAATCCTTAGTTGGTGACGCATCATACAATTTTGAATCTCTTATAGAGCAAGCAGAAATAATAATAGCTGAAGATGTTCATGAAAATCCTATTTCATGTTTAGATTCTGTACCACAAACACTTATGGTAAATGAAAGCGTGTCAGAAAGTAATAAATAAATTTTGTTATTTTCTTAGCGCTAGTTATTTATTTGCGTTTTATTTATTATAGGCATTAGTGAGCTAGGTAAAAACGATTTATCTGGTTATATTGATAAAGAAAATGTACCTGTTGATAATGCAGAACATCCAGATAAAGATGATCTAGCTGATCATATTGGCACAAAAGTGAACACGAGAAGAATTATCCGGCTGTAAAGCTAAGAAAAACGGCTCATCTTAATATATCAAGACAAGCGAATAAAATGATGGAAAGGACCAACAAAACATTGGGATCATTAGCGATTGGTGATAATGTATTAATAGGTAAGGGATAATGTTTGGTATTTTTTCTTCTTCATTATTCTTTAACTATAGGCATAAGCGAGTTCGATAGGGGAAGTGAAGATCCACCAAACCTTATTGGAGTAATTCTAGAAGAAAATTAAGGTAAATTTAAAGTAGTAACCAAGCATGGGATTATTAGTACGTAAATGGAAAGAAATTGTTTACAATCGACTAGATTCAACAAAATTCAAGTCGGTGACGTGCCTAACATTGAATCTAACATAAGAACTTTCGTTCGAATGGATTCTGTAGGTATCGGACAAGGCTATCAAAGGTGCAATTGTACACAGAAATGCAATACAACAAAATGCAAATGTGTTAAAAATAAGTATTTGTGCAATTCAGCATGTCATGCTGGTAAATCATGCAATAATCACGAATAAATCAAATATATCTAGTTACAACGTTACACATTTATTTATTTCCATTTTAAAGTTTATGTTTTTTTTCAGGTTTCATGTTATTTTTTTAAGTCTGCAGTCTTTATAAACTTTATGTACTTTGTTTTTTCGAGTTTATATATCTTCTTTTTAGATCCTAATAAATCTTCGTCTATAACTTTTTTATTTTTTGGTACATATCAAATCATTAGTTTGCGTATTTCATGAAATATGCAGCTATATCTATTAAATTTGCTCAATTCACGTAATCTTCAAACACGGTGCTTATTTCGTGAAATAGGCAAAAATTTGCCGTTTACATGCATTAAGCATTTCCGTAAATTCGGCGTAACATATACACCAAGATTAGTTTGAAACTAGAGCAGGCCAGTATATATGGTTGTGAACGGGTTCGTATGCGCAGATTATCGATATCGAGAATTCAGTAGATAATAACCAAGCGAGCGGATCGTAGGTCTGTCATTTGAAATTTTCTCCAAGGGATAGCTAGTCTGCCTACGAGAAGGTGAAGACTGAATTTAGAGCATGTATTGACCATCTTTGTCCAAATTAAGGTAAAAGTATTTGGAGATATTTTTCTTCCTGGTCTTTTTGGCTACTAAACCATTCCCACTGACATCTAGAAAAAATTACCCAGATTTAACCTACCTAGAGGTACGTACTGCATGTCACTATGTTCAGACCGTTTGTGATTCTAATTCAAAAGACTCGAAAACAGTTTTTGTTTTAGTGATTTTTTCTGAACGGTTTAGAAACTGAGAAACGTATTTCTTTACATTTTGGTAAAGAAAATAAATCTATTTCTGATTGTAACTCGAGAACAAAAACATGCTCTAAAATTCTAATTCCACTAATAAACTAAGCTCGAAAAGATTGTCCAGCAATGTTTAATGAGATTTTGCTAGCCATTATGGTTTCTGAGGTAGCTTAGCAACTACATAAAATTGTCTCACCTGGATGTAGAGAAAATTAAAAGTTTATATTGTGAACCAGAATAAACTAACGTCTCCACTCTTTATGGAGAAATGAGTTAAAATGCACTGCTCAAAATAATTAGAAGAACGCTTATGTACATCTGAAGAACTTTTTTAATATGCAACCATATACAAATGTAATTATAAATTTCTGAAAGATTAATATTTTGCCAACAAATTTGCAAAAATAATACAAATCTAACAGACAAATTCGTAAGATAACAATATCAATTCAAGAAAATTACAAAAAATAAAGTGAAGAGCAAATAATTGTGCTTAGATAATGTAAAGTCGCCGAAAAGACCTGCTTCGAATGAGTCTACAAATGTTTTCTTGAGGTATATTTTCCCATTCTTCGATTAGGGCATTTGCTAACTGTTGGAGAGTCTGAGGTGGGTCTGGACGCCTCCGAACACGTCTGTACAACAAGTCCCAAAAATGTTCGATGGGGTTTAGGTCAGGATTTAGCGGAGGCCAATTTATGGTTAAGTTCATAGTGATAGCCGTAGTATGACGCCTTGCATAAATACAAAGTTACGACCTATACCATAAGTTGCTGGTACAACATGTTCCTCCAGAATAAGGTCAATGTGCCGTTGAGCTGTTAGGTTCTCTGGAACTACTGCAAGATCTGTTCTTTCCTCAAGATTAATTCCGCCCCAAAACATCGCAGACCCACCACTAGCTTTTCAACTTCTTGCAGAGTAGTTGCAGAATGTCGTTTATTTGGTCGTCGATATTCACGTACTCGACCATTACAATGACTCAAACGGAATTGTGACTCATTTAAGAACAGTACTAATCATGCGGCATGTTCACGAACAAAATTTAAACGAGACCGTATGTGATGTTGCGTTAAAATTGGTTTCCATACGGGTCTTCATGGTCTGAGGTTTCCTTCTTTCAGTCTATTCCTAACAGTTTGATCATAAATCTCTAATTCATGAGTCGTTCTTAGCCTACTTTAAAGATCTTTTGCTGTATAAATGCAAGAACGTAAGAAAGATAAGATTAAAATTCGATTCTGGATTGGATTCGTTTTCGTTATGGGACTTTGTCCAATGCGTCATTTATATCTTTCAGTTTCTAGGTAACGATTCCATACACGATGAACAACAGAAGGGCTCACGTTAAAATTTCTTGCAACTTGTCAAATAGTGGTGCCATTTTCAATAGCTGCAACAGCACGATCAACTTTTACTTCATTTAAATACCTCATTTTGATGTAACTGGTGTGAAACTCAACAATGGATAATCAACTGTCAACATACTTAATTTACTATACCAAAGCACACTACATTTCTGAATTGGAATTTTCATTGTTGTTTTCATTTTATTTCTTGTATTTTCTTTCTAATTGATATCATTATTTCAAGAGTGATAAGTGAATATCTGTTCTTTTCGCAGTTTTATTCGAACAAAATGTTAATCTTTAAGATATTCTTAGTAAGATTCGTGCAGTGTTGCAAACTGAAAAGTTATTCAACTGTAGAGAAGCGTTCCTCTAATTATTTTGAGCAGTGTATTATATCGAACAAGAAGATTATACAGGGACAAATTATTATTCTAATTTTACGATCATATAATATCTATCAGTAGTAATACAGGGTGATCAATATAAATTGAAGCGTGCGGCGCACATACAAATCTTGATTTGCCGCATATTACAAATAATAAGGGTACTAATATTAAACGCAACGGGAATTATATAAAATGAGAATTATTTAAATACCAAATAACAACCACTGATAACTGAAGAGTGTTAAAAAAAACTATTTTTATCGATTACTAAGCAGTAATAAGAAAAATAAACTATAATGCACGAGAACACGGTGAAAGACCCGTGATAAACAACACAAAACAGCTGACGACAATGACAGTTCTTATTTAGTCTAGATCGTCTAGATGGAATAAAAATAAAATCGGCAATAAAGGAATATAATTTTAATACAAAATTCTTAAGTAGCCAGCTTCAGACGTGTCAGTTCCTTTTGATCACAACAAAGCACGATCGTATATTCCACAACTTGACTGTCAAAACTAAATTATTTAATATGCTCTAAAGTTAGTTTCCACTTATAAATTTCTCTTTATAGAAGCCTATTCGGCCCTTGGGTTGCCCCTGTATGCTAAGAGGGCTCTGAATTACTATGTTTTGCATAAATTGCACCAATCAAGGTGTCTAAACTCGAATTTGGGCATTTTAAAGCAGCAAATAAAATGATTCAATGTAAAAAAAATATTGCAAATACTAAAATTTCGGTAGATGCATATGTAGTTTAGAAACATCAAGCAGCATCTTTAAGATATAGGGTTATCAAACATAATACCAGACAATTAGCTGAGTAATAGGCTAGCTGGATCGAGGTACAGCAACACTTGTCATTTGCTATTTTTTAATAATTTATTTATTTGTTCTCTTATCTAATTCTGATCTTTCTTCATTGTATTTTAGAATGGCGTTAGATGTAATATTTGATGGCACTGTTGTTTCTGTTAACCAAACAAGAAGTTAAATATCTTATTAACAAAAATATAAAACTGTGAAAATTCTGAGAAAACTAAAATCATAGTATAGTTTGATATCTTCTCAAGAATGTAATGGTGCAGTAGGTGCAAAGCAATTCAACAAAATCTGTCTGATGTAGGTCATTTACTGAGACACGTCTGCAAGAGTTCCATAGAATGATTTTATAAAACTGTATCACATAACAGGACTAGAAAGTTGCTACAAAACTAAATTACTTTATATTACTTATTTTCTGCACTGTTATCCCATGTTAATAAATTATAAAAATAAAGACACTTGCACTTATAACCTGAGATTTATTCACCTAACAAGTTGTGATATTACAATATCATTTTCAAAGACATAAATAAAGTTAGCACAGTAATCAGCTAACCTGATCCAAGGTCTTACCAAAAATATGATTTTCATTCTTCATCCAAAACAAGCAGCAACGGCGATTTTATTAATTCAATCTGCTCATTCATTAAAGGTACTTTGTGTTTGTGTTTGTAAATTTCAAATGCCTCCAAAACATCTAGTTTGTGTTTATTATTGCAGAAATGCAAAAATGTATTGTGATTACTTGTGGTTATAGGATGATGATATTTAATAGGTGTTTGCATCATTGGACTTTTCTGGGTGTTGTGTTTGTAACATCGTATATGTTCTTCATACTTAACATCAGATTTTCTAAGTGTTTGGCCAATGTGCAGTTTAATTTGTAAATCCCTGATTTCTTGATGTCATGTGCAGTGTCTTTAGCATTTGCTACAGTTCTTAAGAGTGTGTGTTGGCTTTGAATATTACTTCATGTTGGTCAGTTTTGTTTAAAATCCTAGCAATATTTTAGGAAAGTGTTTTAAAATACGCTATGCATAAGTACTTAACGTTCTTGGACAATGTGTTAATTGAGTAAACTTTCTGAATGGTTAGTTTGTAATCATTGTATTTGATTAAAAAGTCAAGCTTGTTCAAAATATATCTGTTATTTTGTGCTATTTGGTTTATGACGAACAATTCTTTATTTGGGTTAGTTTCATTTAATGGTCTTTGAAAATAATATTGTAATATCAAAACGCGCCAGGCAAATAGATTTTGAGGTTGTAAGTAGAAAAGTATTCTTATTTTTATAATTTACTTTATAATAGTTGTGAAAAAAATACTTATACTAAAAATAGTTATTATTTACTTTTTTAACAAACTCACCGATTACATTGTAAAACTTCAATATAGCAAACTCTTATTTGAATTTTGTAAAATTTTTTATAGAATAAAAATAAATCTTAAACATCTTGTTCCGGTTTCTTCTCTTTTTTCACTAATTAATGAAACTTCTTTGAAAATTTAAAGATGTATGACTTTAATTTGATGTTAACAAGAAGAAAAAAAAGGCAAAATCTGTTGCCATGGTAACTGGGGTAAAATAACTTTTCAAGCTGTTCGAGTTCGTTCTTGCACAATAATATAGAAACCTAATTTACAAATATAAAAATAAGTTAGTATGACTTATGAACTCAGCACAGATTTTTGAAGTGTATACTGTAAGAAACTTCTGTAAACGAACTTTAAAGTAAAGCCTGTCTGTAACTATACAATTTTCAATGCCAGAATTATTACATATAATTAGGAAGTAAATAGTTATATGAATGTTGCATGCAAGATATTTGACCATATTTGCATCCAATTTTTGTCATAGTAAAAAGTGTCTTATTTCCCTATGAAATAATATTTTAGAACATGTCATATTTAATACATTCTTTTCTCTGTTGTGTATCCAAACCTAGGTATTATTATTTTAGTTTAATACCATAACCTATAAAACCATTCCTCATTTAACATTTTTAAAACTCCCAGCCGTTTTTTTTAAACCATGATGGTTGTGCTTTCCTGTTTTCAAATTTTCTTGTGTTTTTCTTTTTAAGTGTTAATACACTAATTTGAGCTGTCAAGATGGCTTGCAAAGAAAGTAGTAATATTTCCTCATCCATTGTTGAATAAAATTTCTCTCTAGTTAATAAAGCTGTCACAAATTTAGGTAAAGCTTACTAAAACAATGAACTTTTTGATGTTTTTATAAGTTATCTTTTCATACTAAAAATATGACACAAATTTGACAAAGCTGCAAACAGAAAATGTTTCTATCCTATTTCAAGTACAATAAAAAATCAGTTCCTAATCTTATGTAGCAAGTTTGGTACTAACAATTGTATAGTTACAAACAGGCTTAAACAGGAAATATGGTGAGTATACGAGGTGTCTCATTACTTATCTGCATACCTCGGTATCTTTTTCATTTGTTATCGAACTCGTTTTAAATTTCTGTCAGTAATATGATCCGATAAAAAAGAATACTCTTGTATTCTTTTAAATCAGTTTAATTGTACTCCGAGTTTGCTGTTAAAAAATAAATAAATGCAAACCTTGAAAAAGTAAATAAGTCATTTTTAACAAAAATAAAAAATATTGAACACACCTATATTTTCAAGTTGTCTTTATTTCTCATTTGTTGTTTTTATAGAAATACTTTTCTGAAGTGCGATATTTAAAAAACATGGGCATAGGTATGTACGTAATACTAATATAGTAAAAGACAGCGGTATACGCTGGACAGTGACAGAAACAGGATTTCAACTACCAAAAGATAAGAACATTAAAACAATGCTGTTTATTCATTCATGTAAGACACAATAAAGAATATCTCGAACATTTTTATTTATTAGAATACCAATGCGATGATTAATTTAAAATCGGGCTTACTTTTTAGGTTACATAAAACAACATAAAATACCGTCAACCCTGCGATACTGTGTCGAACATTACAACAAATGGGATTTATTGTCCTTAATCCTTTGATAGAGTAATTAGCCATTTTTAATTCGATCAGATTTATATAGCTATTGACTATATTTAACAGGCATAAAATCAATATTATTTTTACTAAAATGTTTTATAGATAACAAAAGTGTAGTTATTAAATCATACCGTAGCAAACCGCGTGGATCTAGCTTTAGCATCATATAATTCTAATGCTAGCTCTAATTCACATTCTAATTCAATGTTTTTTACACAGAGGTTTGTTGACATCTTATTTTTCATAATACGTATACTTACCAATCAGAACACCTGGTACGAACACAGAATAAAATTATGGCGATATACTGTGTCTTCAACGATGTTGCACGTCCATTAAGGATCTAGTAAACTGCTACGGAGCAACTATAGTGACGTTAGCAGTGGATGTATCTAATGTAACAAACTATACCTACCTACCAAAGCAGTTTTCTATTCCACACTGTGTTGGTATCTTAACAACAATTAATACGTCATATTGTCACGTTACCAACTAAAATGGTATGGTGCACCGCACTGTCACCTTGATAGCGTCATTGTACATTGTATGTATACAGTGTGTCCAGTTTAAAATGACCTACATGGGAATATTGGAAACGGTAATAGATACAAGGTTGGTTATATGAGAAAAATAATAATAATAATAATTTGGAAACTTCAAGGCCTACTATGGTTACATCTTAATTTTGTATTTTCTTCTAATTTTTTTCCTTTAAGCATAGTCATTTTGTACATGGTTGAAAAGCTCTGTTTATGACGATTTTAAAAATGTAAAAATCCAATATGGCGCCTATAACAAAAACAAAAGTTGGATACGAGTATGTGAAATCTAGAAGGCCTAGCATTTTTTGAAGTCGTTTTTGAAATCCTTATTAGCCGCTATTTCGTTTCTGAAAATATTGTGCATTTATTTGTAATAACAAATAAATAAATCAGGATTTTAGAAAATAAACTTTTTTGTTTTTCACCCCGTATCTTTGAGACGGGGCAGATAATTGTTAATGTAACCATGGATTATTTATTGGCATATAAATACGAAACTTTTTCCCCATTTAACCAAACTTGTATCTATTACCGTTTCCAATATCCCCATGTAGGCCATTTTAAACTGGACACACTGTATAAAGAAATTACTTTTAAAGAACTATCTAAAACTATAAATAAAATTTAGAATAAGTGTCTGAGGATTCTATTCTCACAACAATATTAGACATTACATCGACTATTTCCATAAAAAAAACTTAAATTTTTGAATTTTAACCAATCATAGGTGTGTTATAGCGATAATTCTACTAATACAGATTATCGATAATTTTGCTGACAGCAGCTGTTACACAACTGTCAACTACAATGACTTTTTAATTTCTGGAGGTTTTTAAATGATTCTTTGTTTGAAAGTATTTTGTTGCAAATTTTCTTCGAGAAATAGTCTGATCAAATATCACTTGTGCGCGTCAAAATATTCTATAATTTGACATGTACATGAGCTATTACTTATAAAAATGTATTAACTTCAAGAATCTTTTTTCTGATACCAGTTCAGGCAATATTCTACCGGTTTTTGCTAAAGTCAAAATGATACAAGAACTTTTACACAATTTTTACTGATGGTCACGTTAATTTTTCTTTTTGAAAAACGGAGTGGAATCTGGCAGCAATTCTCATTAAAATGGATTAGAGAAGATTTTCATGTTGGAGTCTGCATCACTGTTTTCTACTGGAAGTAAAATATCCAATAATAAATATAAGAAAAGATAAGGAAACTTTATAAAAAAACTTTATATTTAGCTACTTATACACATTGTATTGATCTAAGTTTTATTATATAAAAAATGAAAAAGCATTACATTAACTTGCTAGAAATCATAAAATAAGTATACAAACATTTACAACTCTTGTCTTACTATCTACCAACATAAGTCAAATTAAAATTTTAGACATTTTAGAAAACGATTAGTTTTCAAGTCAGCTTACTAATTTTGCAGTAGTAGGTGAATTCGTCTTTAGAAGAAAACAATGAAATATCATTAAACGAGAATATAATGAAATTTCGAAACAAACTTTGGCAGATATCACTTTTGATGTGCGTTTGAATTCCATTGGTACTATTAATAAGTCCAATTTCATATTTGTATTGCTTTTCTTCGTTTGTTAGACTGATAATCTGCACAATCCAATAAGCTTTTTCAGTCCCTTTATCTTGTTTATGAGTAACACGGAATATTCTACCATGAGCAACCATGCAAAACATATCTGTAAGATCAGTAGGACATCTAGATCGTTTTTCGGTGTAATTATTGTATATTAGTTTTTCAGTATGAGAAATCTGCATATGTTTTTCAATTTCAGAAAAAGCACATAGCGGTAAACATTCTATAGAAATTGGGCAGGGGTACGGTCTTGATAAACATGTACGCTTATGCTGTTCGATTTCAGTAACAGGTGATAACTTGAAACAACCGTATTCACGGTAAGCGCAAGAGACCTTTATATTCTCGCATAATGATTCTAAGGTAAAATTACGTGTACCAGAATATGCCGATTTACATAGGGGGCATAAATCTAATTTTTCCACGCAGGAACTACAGATGCTATGTCCAGTTAAACACTGGTATATAGGTGGCTTCATCAAATTGTTACAGACATTGCAGTCAAGAAACTCTAATAGTTTATCATTGGGTTCTTCTGAATTGTTTAGTAATAGTCGAACTGTAATGGGCTCAAGATTGTTTAATACTTTAGGTAAATTAATCCTTACGGCGTTTTTGGTATAGTAATACTGAGTGTAGTCGTTTTCATATGATAATGTAGTATTAGACGCACTCCTTGTAATACTCTTATATGTTTGAGATATCGTGTATAAAATACTAGAATCATTTTTGTTGTCTTTTAATTGTAAATAGTACATAATATAGTGCACTACTTTTGCTTCAGTATTGCATTTAATGCGTAATACAAAATATTCATCGTCAGTATAGAGCAGTCTTATAACTTCACGATTGTCAAACAAGTTTAAATAAAACTTAAAGCTATTATTATATCCTTCTATTGCATGTTGTCCGTGACGAGTTTCAGTGTGAACTATTAGATCGGAGAACCTGCCTTTCCAATTACAATCTGTAAATAATTTTCCAGGACAGGCATAATCACGATAGTTACAAACTGAGTTATGTATCAACATATTAGAGCAAGATGATTTTTCTTTGCACCCTCTTTCTGCATTGCTACATGAAAATACTAGATTCTGTATAATTAATTCTAAAGCTGAATTAGGAGTCGCAGTTTTGGAATCTTCAGGAGACGTGCAGTTTCCACAAATATTCCCAACATCTTTTAACAACATAATAGGATTCTTCAAAAGTTTTAAACATCTTTGACAAAGAAATACAGGCAGGGAAGCAATTCTATCATTAAATTCCAATGCGGTAATTTTTTCCAAAATTTCAAGCATGATTGGAGTGTCTTCTAAAATAAAAATTATCGGTATTTAGTATACTATTTAAATTACCAAGCTTACATAAAAGGTGGTCTAAATTCGAAAAAACATTGAAATTTTGCTTATTAGCGTAGATGAAGAAAATGTCTTGACATTAAAATGATTTTAGGTTTAATATTCAGTTTTTACGTATTTAGCGGTGTACTCAATGTTTTATTTGATTCAATAGTCACTGAGATATCGCATCTTTTAAGTAGCCACCATAGTTGGCCAAGATTTCGTCAAATAACTTTTTTGATGATTCTTTACATTTTAGAAACTTAGCCCGGAACACGTGACATTATTCAAGGAAACAACTGAATCAAATCTATACCATGCGATGAAATACCAGCTTTTAATTTTAAACATCTGGGAATGCAAAGCATAACTACAACGAACTCCGTTTTTTCGGCGGACATTTTGACCATGTTCTCGAAGAGACATCAAAAAACGAAGACGCTACGTTTCTTTAGTTTGTGATGTAGAATTGAAATCTGAACTCAAAATTTAAAAAAATGCGGACAGACAGACAGACTTCGGAAATTCAGTAACGACTCCTTTCGGAGTTTGTTGAAAATTTAAACTTGTGGAAAACGTACCGTTTTTGATATACAGGGTGTTAAAGTTTTATTAGAATTCTTCTATTTATTTCAAACGCGACTAAATTTAAATTACATTGAACTTTTTAAATGTTATTTTAACTAATCTGATGCTTAAAGGCGTTTTTTACTGCCAAGACTAGTACCGTATAAGTGTCGAAAAAGATGTAAAGCTTTACTTACTGAAAGTTGAAGCAAAAAAAGTTTCGTTTCTACTGCACGTCATTTAAGTACAGTAAGGTTTAGAAGAATCTAATTTTGTTCAATAATGATTTTACCCAAAAATACAAATGCAAAGAATGTTGTAACTTGACCTTGTCTTACAATTTAAATTAAAAAAAATCTAGGACCCTTATGTCCTAGGCTGGCTGAACTTAGGGGTGGCCTTGAGCGTGGATTTGCGAGGGTTACAACACAATAAAAACAACAAAAATTTAACTCAAATATTTATACTTATAAGAAAACACAAAATTGAGCGCCTTTTCTCAAAAACCTTATAAAAACCTTTAACCTTGACAAAAAATTTACATCTAAATTATTTCATAATATTAAACTTAATAAATTTACATGATTAGAAAAATTTTATTAAATACACAAAATTATACTTAGAGGAAAATATAAAGAAAACGATTATTTAACAAAATGCAGTTTTCTGTCTTTGGTTTTTTTTAATACAACCCCAACAAGACCCCGGGAAACTATAGAGAAGTAAAATAGTGAAAAATTTAATTTTTATAAGAATTTAAAATACAGTTACAATAATTCAAGGTGAAGTCAATTTTTATAGCAAATATTTTTATCAAGCCTGTCCACTTGAATAGCTTATCGACTCTACGTACAAAACCAAGGTAAAAGATTTAAAAAATTCGTCAAAAATTAAAAAGCATTTTCGAAATATGAAAAATTTAAATTAAAAGACAAATTATAATTTTTTATCAGACAAAGCCTAAATGAAGCAGAAAAAATATTTAATGACTTCTGTAAACTAAGTAAATTTAAAGCACAAATTCTTTAAATTCAAAAAAAAATTTAATAGGGCTACAGCAACCCTAATAACCAGTTAAACAAAAAATAGAACACTCAATCTATTTTGGATACACAAATTGAAAAAAAAATTATACTTCTTACCAACATATCTTCATGCTGCCTCCGGCTGGAATTATTATGAAGGTGAAACCCTAAGAAAAGCAAAATTTCCCACACAAAAAAATTAATTCAATTTAGATCCGAAATTGAATATATAAAAAAATTTAATCAAAAAATAAATTTCTCTAAATGTGTACTCAAACAGAATTTACTCACAAAATTTAGTTTAACATAAAAAATTTAAAGACCTGTAGTTATAATTATCACGAGCAATAAGCCAGAGCTATATCTGCTGCAGATTGTCTTTTAAATTCTTTTTTTCCCTTAAATTACAAAATTATAAAATTCCCAGATAAACTTTAAGACGGAAAATTTTAACTTCCATTCAAAATAATTAATTGTTAAACACGGAAACCATTTATTGCGAAGTTACGAAATTTGTAGGTGGGATAGAGCACTAGTTCATCCCAAGATCCAGGCAGAAGCATACATCTTAAATCAGGAGGAACGGCTGAACCGGAACGCCTAGTTAAACCAATTTAAGCCTCCATAAATGATGAAGAAGACTTCTAACCTCCAGGATGGTATCCCGGGATAAAAAACTGTAGACCAAGAACATCTATCAGCATGGATGGAAACAGGGATGCAACAAAATTAGGAAACTTACCCCTAATTAGGGTTTTTTTTTCACTAACTCGGAATTAATTCGAAAGAACAAGACTTTAGCGCGTATCCTGAGCGCTGGTCACTTCTCGTCTGCCGCAAGTCGATCCCTCCGTCTCCCAAAAAACAATTCAACAGGTTTTTGGGTTCTACGATCAACGCAGGAAGAAAATTAAATTATTTAAACAACGATAAATTCTATCTAGGGATTTAATTAACAAAATCTGATTAGAAGAATAATGTGAAACTCAATTAGCAAAAAACCCCGCAAATAACCGTGATATAACCCTCAAGCGGATAAAAAATCAGCATTCAAATCCGGAAAAACACCTATTCACAATCCTTCTAATCCAGAAATTCTAAAATATAACACCCCTTTCGGGAAAGCTATAATAAACATAATTAAATCGCGGAAACCACAAACTCCGTTTTTAAAAAACAACTTTATTAATGTTTCCGAAGTTTATTACAATAATTAAGTTTGTATAATAAAGACAGACATGACTTGTCTAAGATTTGTTTAGACCGAGAATCAAACTATGACTGACTTTACAACACTAATGTACCCGTATTTATACGTTTTTAGGATAGTTCTAGAAAATGTCTACGTGACTAAAAGCATAATCTTAAAACTAACAATAACACAATTTTCCGTGGAATATTTTTTTTATATAACTTCTCCGTCCATAAGATGGACAAACAAGGGTTGTTTGTTTGGACATAATTCTTGAAGTTTTTGGATTTTTATGTTTTCTTGTGACCCAGCTGTATACGTCATTATTTGCTTGAAACTTTTCCATTAACAAAAAACCTAGAATAGATAGTGCGACGAATATTAAAATTATAAATGTTGTATTTGTCCATCTATGATGCGTTGAAATTGAGGTTAGTTTTTCGGTGTTGAGATTTTCTGCTGGGGTTTTGATATGTTTTAGGTCTTCTGAATTATGTGCGAATAAATGCAAAGTTTTATAATGATTTTCACTTGGTAGACTTATATTCAAATTTGATAGTTCGAAGACGGTTTCTTCTGGCAATGTGTGGCCTGGTTCCCAATTATTATTTCACAGTTTTCCAGCTGAATCAAAGACGGCTTATGAATGATAAAAAGTCCTTCTTGATTGCACGATGAGCGGACAGTTGTTGCTTCTAATGGATTCACTAGGATTTTAGTCGAATTGATTTGTTGTATGATGGTTTGAGATAGTTGAATGGTAGTGAGTTGGCATTTATTTATACCGTTTGATAAAATTTGTTTAAGCATGGGCTTCCTTCATATAGATTATTTCTATTGCAGTAATATAAATGTTCTGTTTCTTCACAAGGGTTGCGAGCATTCCAATAGTTCTCGGTGTTGATCACAAGGTATTGGGTATCAGTAACAAGAGTATAGTTTGATTGGTAGACCGGGTATAATTTGAAGTATGTGTAGGGTTACGATATGATAGGTACATTTATCTTGAACAATATTAATTCATTTGATATAATTGCTCGAGTTGAAAAAAGAGAATAGAATTCTATTAGGAAATTTAACTAGGGTATTTGATGTTTTTTATATTCTTTTGCCAAACTTTTTAATATTAGTTTAATCAGGTTGAATGATTGAACTATGTAAAACGTGTAATTTAGCAAATAACAATGCAGTTTCTAAATTATTAGTGGTATCGAATAAAAGGTGTAATTGTAGGATTTTTTTATCAAGTGCTAAGTCTAGAGATATAATGTTTTTGAATTCTTTTAAAGATTTGTTATCTTGTGTAAATTCGTTGAGTTGTATAATAATCTGTTTTTGCGAGTATGTTTCTCTACCATTTCTTTCAAAATCGTCTGTTGTTGTCGTAATGAGGATTGTAATTTAATTTCGTTTTTGTTTAGAGTGTTTAAATATGCATCGATGTATTCTTGATCATTAGCATCAATCGTACCAAATAGATACTTTGCGACGCTACCAATTCCATTAAATAAACTTCTTTTATTTCTACCGTGATAGAGAATGTTAACCTTACTTTGTATCTTTGCGTTTAAAGCGTTCGCTTCTTCTAATTTTTGTAACAATATAGAAAAATGACCCAGATGTTTTTCTAAATAGAAATTAATGTTGTTTAGTCGTTTTTGCACTTAATAAATTAATGAAATGGGTGTGGAAATATTTATATGGTATAGGAATGTGTGTTGTGATTCGATGACATATGATTTTCCTAGTTGTAATGGTAAGATGAGATTATTGATTGGTGTTATTTTTAATGAGTCGTTTTGGCAAAGGTGTGTCGTCATAGTCAGAGTTAGAAGAATGTTCGTCAAGTTCATCCTGCGGACCTGGAACGACTATGTGTGTGTGTCCGTTGCAGGAAGCGGACGTGTTTGTGATCAGTGCTGTAGAATATATAGTAATTGTAAATCTGCTTGTATTGCATAGTTTTTAACTAATTTTAGTGTTTAATTATTAACATGAAGAGTATTTCAAAGTTAAAAGTGAGTGAACTAAAGCTGGAGTTAAAAAACGCCAAATACCTCCGGAAAAGACTAAAAACGCTTTATTCGACAGTTAAAAGCTGCTCTAACAGTAGCCATATCGTGGAAGACGATACAGTTTTTACGAATTTTAATAGTGATAGCACCTCTAACGACAAAAGAAACCAGAAAAACCGTAGCGATAGAAACAAGAAATACATAAA